>PVLA01005151.1:0-154837 GCA_004027455.1 Hydrochoerus hydrochaeris | reverse complement strand
GATGGAACCTAGGGTCCCTCTACCCCTGAGCTACACCCCCAGTCCTTCCTGTTTGTTTTTATTTGGAGACCCTCTCCCTAAGTTGCCCAAACAAGCCTTGAACTTGGAATCCTCTCGCTTCAGGAGCTGGGATTTCATTTCATTTTATTTTTTTAGTCTTTGAGACAGGGTCTCTCTTTGCAGTTCAGACTGGCCTTGAGCTCACTTTGTAGCCCATGCTGGTCTTGAATTGGCAACGGTCCTCCTGCCTCAGCCACCCGAGTGCTGGGATCACAGGCGTGCGCCACCACGCCCGGCTCAGGAGCTGGGATTTCAGACGTGGATCAGTGGTGCCAGCCTGGTGATTCTCACAGTCATAAACAGCACTGGTTCTTAGCGGTACTTGGCCGTCCTCAGGGATTCTCGGGAGCTCTGGTTTCCTAAGCTACCTAGAAGCTTGCCTGTTTTGCAGGCAGGACACTGAGGTCCAAGGGGAAGAAAGTCGTCGAGAAGTAGGTGGGTGCTGGATGTCAGGGGCACGAAGCAGAGGTGCATGACACGGCCCCACCCCTAGGCCAGGGGTCACCTGGACCAGGTCCCGCTGCTTCTCACCTGGACAGCTTCGGCCTCTGCTTGTGTCCCGGGCCGGCCCCTTCTCCAAGGAGCCCCATCATCCGCGCCTCCTGTCTCTCAGCCCCTGATCAGAGCCTGTCTCCCCTGGCCTGTGAGCTCCTGCAGCGCAGGCAGACCCGTCCCGGCCCAGCCCCGACTCACTTCCCCACGGCGAACACCGTGACGCCGATGCTCAGGTTCAGTGGCTGGTAGATGTGCCGCAGCAGCTCCGGGTTGAAGGTTCCCTCGGAGACGATGGGCGCCAACCAGGGCGTGAGCGTCAGGAGTTCCGTGGGCCTGGCGGCAGGGGAGGAGCCGGTGTGGTGAGCACGCCTGCATGGGAGCCTAGGTTGCACCATGTGACCCTGCTGCAGGTCTCGCTTCCCCGTGAGGGAAGTGGGGATGACAGCAGCCACCTCCTGGCAGGGCTGGGTGGGCACAGGATTGGCATGGGGACACTGGCGTTCTCTGTGCAAGCGGGGGGTTGGCAGTAAGCGTGACATCATGCATCATGGATGGTGACAGGTGTGAACTGAGGCTTGACCTGTGTCACCCTAAAATGCCACCTTGCTTTCTCAACCTGCTGTGTGATGCAGAAAAAGCTCAGAGCAGATGGCTAACCTGCCTGTGCTAGGGACAGCTGGAGCCCAGGTCCCTGAGTCTGTGGCCACTGAGTCCACCCTGACTTTGGCCACTGCCATGGTTGTACAGGTCAAGCTCTGTCGGCCCCTCCCCAGTCCCCACTGGGTCCCTGTGAGCCCTACCTGTGCTGTGTCAGCCTGGGCTGAGGGTACTGGGACCTGCAACCAAGAAGGGACAGTGTGAGGGAAAGTGGCTCCCACCCCTGGGCCACCAAGCAGGCAGTGACAATCTGCTTACTGTGTCATGGGCGGCAGCGGCTTCTCCCCCTTGTATTGCAGCTTCAGGTTGCTGGTGGCAGAGGCAAGAAGGGTCATCAGAGTCGGGCAGCAGGGGCCCAGGCAGATCCCTGTGGGGGTCCCCATGGTTCTGCCCATGTTCCAAGATGGGCTGGGGGTTCCTGCAGCCTGGTCTGTTTAGGGTCACGGAGGAGCAAGGCCAGTGATCAAACCCTGTGCCACTTGGCCCCAAGCTGACGCTGGGTTCGGCTTTGTAAGATCCAGGCACTGGGCAGGACTGAGAAACCTCAAAGGCCCAGGGACTGGGGCAAGTTGATTAACTCTGGGGGCTCTGTGTCACTTAGGCTAGGGTGCAATGCCAGGTTTCTCAAGCACAAGTTGAGCCCAGCACCTGCCTGTAACCCCAGCACTCAGGAGGCTGAGGCAGGAGGATTGGCACAAGTTCGAGGCCAGTCTAGACTACATAGTGAGTTCAAGGCCAGCCTGAACTAGATAGCAAGACCCTGTCTCCAAACAAACAAGCAGACATTGAAACACAGGTCTAGGGCTTGCAGTGAAAGCATCTGTAGATAGACTGGCATCCGATGACGGTCCCACTTGAATTTATATGAAGGAGACTATCCCGGGACACAGAGTTGGGGCTGACTAGTTGAAAGCACTCAAGGACAGAGTGGGGGTTTCCCTACAGAAACAGGAACTTTGCCTTGGGCTGCAGCGTCAGCTCCCAGCTGTGACTTCCAGCCTGCCAGCGGGGCTTCAGGTCTGCCTGGCCAATCCTTAGGATCACACCAGCCAAATGCTCCTGGTGATTCTGTGCCTCTGTGTGTCTGTCTGTCTCTTACCAGTTCCGTTTCTCTAGTGTAGCCCTGACTAAGACACTGGGTTCTCCTCACCTGTAAAACACAACTACCTATAACCCCAGAGTGGCCCAGAGAACTAAGGTAGGTCAGAAGTGGTCTCAGCCTGTGCCAGCCTCCGGCCTCCGGCAGGTTCGCCATGGGGCTAAGCCCCCTAGAAGCTTCCTGCCTGGTGGGCCTCTGCTGGAATCAACAAAAGTCAAACAAAGACAGCCCAGAGGACAAAGGGCTCCTGGAGGGAGTGGCAGGGCTGCAGGGTCTGAGCCTTGGGCTTGCTGCTGGCTCGTCTCCAGCTGGCTGAAGGCCTGGGGCTGGACACAAGCTTTAGTTCTCTCGTCCAGAGGCCCACCCATGTTGATAACCCAGATCAGGGAAAGACCTGCCCGGAGCTCTGCAGCAAATATCAGGGTGGCACAGCCAGGGCCAGGGGAAGCCAGAGAGGGGCTGTCACCAGGCAGCCTAAGGACCAATCTCCTGACTCTGCTGTTGTCTGCCAGTTCTCTATGGGTTTCCAACAATGAGGGCGGCTTCAGCAATCTTCGATTCTCCTCCCAGATCAGTCTGTGATCTTTTCCGTGTGGTGAAACATCCCTCCCCACAGGGCGAATAACCACCATTCTGCTTCTGCTCCAGGAAGCCTGGGAAGCAGGTGCCTCGCGCGACCCTACAGGATTTGTCCTGGTGTGACTAGTTTCTCCTCTCCAATGGGTCTGGTTTCGAAATCAGTTCATCAAATCACACTTCTGCCCACGTTTCTTACAAACAGAGCTGCTTCAGGGCTTCTGTCAAGAAGTGACAGGGTTGTCAGAAGGTGCTTGGAAATAAAAAGGGGAAACTGTGCTTTGATGACCTAGTGCTTGGCAGATCAGCATTTATGCCACTGAGCTAAATACCCAGCCCTTGTTTTTTTTTTTTTTTTTTTTTTGGTACTGGGGATCAAACTCATGACCTTGCACTTGCCAGGCGAACACTTAGCCACTGTAAGCCACTGAGCTAAATCCCTGGCCATACCCCATTCCTAAGATGAGTACCTTTCTCTTCTCCCCAAACCCAGAAACGCTGCAGCTGCGGTAGGGAGTCAGACCCAAGTGTGCTGGGGCTGGGGGCGCCGCTCCGTGTGACAGCAGCGCCCCCCATGCACGGGGCTCTGGACTCCAGTCCCAGCAGAGATGCACACACAAGGGCGCTTCGGATGCCCTGAACCCCTGAAGCCAATAAAACAAAAAGTAAAAGGACAGTTCTTAAGGAAAAGGGAGCGATCGTTTCAAAGAAACAAAAAATTTTCCACTTCAATCTACTTAAAAAATAGTTACTCGTTAAAACCCAAAGACGCACAAACTTGGAAGGAAAAACAGAAGTGACAATAGAGAACCCACAGAGGGAGAAAACAGCTGAATATGTAGTTCTTCAAAGGGGAAATTCAATGACTGGGAAGTCATGAAAACGAAGGCTTTCCTGTAATCAAAACTTTAAGCCAGAATGAAGCATTTCCTAGCTGGCATCAGCAGGGCAGCTGGTTTTCTGAGGTAGCCTCTGGCTATGCAGTGCAGGCCGGCCTTGAACTCACTGTGTAGCCCAGGCTGGCCTGCAGCTTGCAGCGATCCTCCTGCCTCAGCCTCCCGAGTGCTGGGATTACAGGTGTGAGCCACCATGCCCGGCTCAGCACATGTGGCCAGGTGTGAGCCTGGCCACATCCTCTGGCCCAGTGAGCGAACGGATCAGCATGAAATGAGCCTCGCTGTGGAGAAGGGGCGGTGGCCGCAGCTGCTCATCAGAGATGTGTGTAGAACACGAAGAAACTGAGATGCGTGTAGAACACGAAGAAACTGGGAACAAGCTTAACGCTCAACAGCTGCTGGTAGAAAAAGGCAGAGGTGCTCAAGAGCTAAGAGCCAGCCCCTGGGTGGGGTAAGGTCAGGGTGACTGCTGCAAAGCAGCTGAGTCTGGTGAAAAGAGGAGAAGACCACGTGCAGAAACCAGAAGGACCCCAACTAGTTTCAGTACCAAGCAGTGTTTTTGTTTTTAGAACTATGTTGCCCAGAACTAGATTACAGAACACAGCAAGCTGGAAGGGATGCGGACATGACAGGTGGGTGAGACCCAAGACACTCTTGCCTTTCTTTTCTGTTTTCCAGCTTCCTAACTGTGACAGCTTCAGTATAGCTCATCCCCTTCCAACACTCAGGGTGGAGTTCAGTCCCTCTGTAAGGTAGTAAGAAGGTGGGAACTTAATATGATGGTGTTTATTATTATTACTGTTATTTTAAGTACAGGAATTGAACTCAGGACCTTGCACTTGCCACGTAGGTGCTTATGCCACTGAGCTATATCCCTGGCTTTTTTTGGGGGGGGAGATAGGGTCTCGCTCTGTAGTTCAGGCTGACCTTGAACTCACTTTGTAGCCCAGGCTGGCATCGAACTCATGGCAACTCTCCTGCCTCAGCCTCCCAGGTGCTGGGTATTATTTTTAAGAAGCACACCAGAGTGCTGGGATTACAGGGTATGAGCTACCAAGGCCAGCTACAATGGTATTTCGAGGTAGAGCCTTACAGGGTGATCAGGATTAGATCCAGTCACCAGGGGGGAGCACCCAGGACTGAATCCTGGTGGCTCTACAAGAGGAGGAATAGAGCAGAAGACAGACAGATAGACACATACACACACACACAGGCTGCCTCTCAACACGTGCCCGCCACCCCCACCCCGGACTGTGCCACAAGAAAGCCACCATCCGATGCTGCCCCTGGACCCTGGGTCAGAATCGTGAGTCCAGTTAAAGCTCTTCTTTATAATGTGCCCGACCTTTTTGTATTATTAGCAGCAGAAACTGGACTAAGACAATTCACTCTGTGTTTGTAAAAGTGAAGCGAGCCGTGTTGGTTAGCAGTCTGACAACAGTACAGATGTTCCCACCTTCCTTTCCTTGTGGCTGGAACAACAATCGAGCAGAAACGCAAATATCTGTTCGAAGCCTGCTGCTCCGCGGAGACAGGATGCCCTCCTCCTGGTGTCACATGGACTGCTGAATGCGGTCAGCCTGGACCGTCTGTGTCCAGCTGCCTCTCACAGATGGGCCGCCGCCAGATCAACCTGACTACAGTGTCTGTTTTCTCACCTAAAAAGGGATCCTGTTTTTCCAACATGTTTGCAGGACTTTCTACCTAGGACAGACTGGCCTAGGCAAGGACACATTTAACTCTCCCTGCTCTGATCAACATCTGCTCCCAGAACTTTCCTGCCTTATAAACAAATCCTTTTCAATAAACCCGCCTGGAAGAAATCTGCCTGACCATGTATGATGTGACTCATGTAACCAATCAGATAATTCCCTGCTATCAGCTTTTGTACTTCCTGCTTGCAGATCTTGTGTAAACTAAACCCAAGTTTGACTCTGGGCTGGTCTTCCTGCCTACTGGTGTAATAAATAGTTGGCCTCCCGGCTCCTTGGTGCAAGGCAGCTTCCTTTCGGTTTGGTACCGGGTTTTCCAACATCCCCAGCTACAGAAGGCCACGCCGCTGCCGTCAAATGCCCCTCTGAGATGGTCCCAACCCATTTTTTCAAACCTAGCTGTCAGGAAGTCAGATTTTCATCAAGTGGGCAGGATTTTGATCAAATGTTCAGTTGTCTCCCTGAATCTGCAGAGAACACACATTGGAGCCCGAAAGTCCAGACCTAAGGAAGGACTGTTTGTTAACCACCTACGGTTTGGTCCTCCAGGGCAACACCAGACCATGGATCAGCCTCCTCCAGCTCCGCGTGTTCCCAGCGGCCCCAGGAGGACCTGGGATTTACAGGTGCAACAGGGGAGACACAGGGCTGTGTGACAGGTCCAAGCCCAGCCATGTGGGGGTGGCAAGGAGGCTCGGAGACCACAATGGCGAGTGTACCATATTCGGACCGCCTGTACCCTACCTCATCACTATCGCATAAGCTTTGGGTCCTGGAACCTGCGGACGTGATCTTAAAATCTGTGCTGATTCGAAATGTGAGCGCCCCACAGGGCCCCCAGTTCCCCTGGCCCTGTACTTACAAGATCTCTGGACAGGGGAGGTAGTAGGGCACATGCGAGACAGGCAGCCAGTTCTCTGTGTACACCCTGGGAAGTAAGCAGAGTTGTGGGGTGACACCCACGGGGTTGTATTACTGGGAATGAGCACCCTCAGTGGTACATTTGAGGGGTGCATCTTCATCCGGGTCTGGCTAAGAGAACCAGGCTTCCTGCCTATGGCACAGGGGTTGGCACGGAGTGATTCATTCACTCATTCACTCTTGGGGCACCTTTGACCTTGGTGCCACTCCCCTCACACACATAGCAGGGTGAGATACAGCTCTAAGGGCTTCCCACAAGGGCACAGTGAGTGAATTTGGGGATCATGGACCGAATGTGGTTTGAGGGATAGTCTAGGCAGAGGAAATTACAAATCACAGGCCAGGAGGCCAGTACAAAGCAAAATTCAGAAGCTAAGACTCGTTGGTGGGGCTGGGCTGGGGATGAGGAGCTGGGAGTGGTTGGTGGGACCTGGAAATTTGTAGAGGCTGGGATCAAGGTTTTGGAATTGACATACCGGGCCGGGGTGGGGTGGGGGGTGCGGGGATGGGTAGAAGGGATGGGGCTGCAGAGGGAACTCACCAGAGGACCCAGAGGCCTGTGCCAGCCAGCACGCATAACCCCAGGCCCAGGCCTAGTTTCCAGCGGGGCATCGCAGGGAGTTGCTTTCCAGCCGGGCACTAGCAGAGTCTTTGGGCCTTGACCAGTGAGCCCTTGCGGGGCTATCAGGCTCCAAAACTGCCTCTCTGAGCAACTGCAAAAGAATTCTTACTCCACCGTCATTGGAAACCCCCTCTGCAGCCCTGCCGTTGCCTGGATCTGCTCATTGGTGTATGAAGACCCCGGGCTCAGCTGAGGGGGCCTGGCTTCTCCCTTCATCCGCCGAGGCCACCTGAGCAAGGGGTTCCCACTGTAGGTCGCAGGGAGGACACCAGGAACCACTCCCAGCACAGCCGCAGCCTGTGGAGAGGCGTGGCCTGGATTCCCTTGGGGCGGAGCTTGGTGGCTCGCACTCCTCAGGGAAGCCTGGGTTTGCGTGGGGGTTGGGGGCAGCCGCTTCCTCGCTCAGCATCCTTGGGCAAATCACCCCTGCCCAGCCTTGGGGCTCTCCTCCGCGGAAGAGGTGGGGAGACACCCTGGACGAGGACGCTGACCACCGGGGGTTGTGGGCGCTTGGCACTGCCCACCGGACAGGATGCTCAGGGTGCTGGGCGGCCCAGCCACAGGAGCGAAGAAGGACCCAGGCCAGGGTCCCGGGGTCAGGTCCCGCTCCCTCCTCTTGCTGCCTCAGTTTCCTCCACCCGGGCTTGGAGCGCAGCGCCCTCCAAGCCCTTGCGTCCGCTTTCCACCCCATACCGGCAGCCTTGCCGGTCCCAACCCAGAGCCCCAACCCGGAAGGCTGGGACCGGTTCCTCGCCCCGGGATTCGGCCTGGAATGCAGCCTCGCCGCTGTCCAGCGGGCTGGCACGGAGCCCGCGCCGGGGAGCTGGGCGGGGCGCAGCGCGGAGAGAGGGGAGGGACCTTCGGTGCGCTTCCATGGGGTTGCGGCTTGATTTTCCTTCTGATTCCCCTCCTGGCTGGGAGGCTGCGGGCGAGTGGCTCCCCGCATTTCCCGGAGCCTCTGTTCCTCCTGTCAACCTGAGCTGGCCGTGCCTCCCTCCTGAGGCCCGTCCTCCTGTGGACTCCTAACCCTCGGGGCAGTGAGCTGCAGAGCGAAGGGTGCCTGGTCTGGGGCCTGGGCCTCTGGTAGATGCGGGGTGAGTCAGTGACAGGAGGGACCCTAGGGCTAAACAGGGAGAGCCGGAGAGAAACCAGCCAGAGAAAATCAGGGAGACCGAGATAACACCACAGCAATGCGTTGGGAAAGGTTGCAGGTTTGCTTGGGCTTCCGTAGTCCTTGGAGTCACAAACCAGATTTCCCAGTGCCTGGGCGCAGCCTCCCAGTTGCCTCAGGAACGTGGTCGCCCGAGTCCCGGTCTCCCTTGGGGGCCGCAGGTGTCCTGGAGGGCAGGGCCTGTTTCCTCAGTCTGCCAGCACTGGCCTGGGAGCTGGCGAATGCTGGCTGAATGACCAGTGCTTCCATTTCCCAGCTGTACACAGTGCTCTGATGCGGCATCTGCTTCATTTCCTCACTGGGCTTTTTGGACCCTGACAACTGTTGTTAAAGAGATGCAAGACAGGACCTGCCTAGCTGCCTCCCTGCTGGCGGGAGCCCTGTCTTAGCTCCACTCCCAGAGGCAGGTGTCGTGTAATGACTGTACTGGCCCAGAGGGGACTGGTGCAAAGGGAGGGGAGGTAAAGGGAGCCTGGTGACTTACAAGTAGAACAACAGCAGCACGAACCAAGGGCAGGAGCTGCATGTGGACATTTGAGTGAAGAACTGGACTGAACCACGGTCTCAGGCAGAGCCCTGAGTGTCCAGGGGAGCCCACAGGAGGACCAAAAAGGACAAACTGACCCAAGCATGGGATAAGGAGCCCTGGGGAGATGTTCGAGGCCTCGTTACCGCTTTACCCTCTGTCTCTCTGCCTGCGTGTGTGTGCGTGCGTGCGTGTGTGTGTGTGTGTGTGTGTGAATACACGTGTGTACCTGTCCAAATCTCTTATTCAGTTTTAAATTTCTTTTGAGGAACAGGCAGATCCCGGAAGTGAAAGCCCAGATCAAGGCCCCTATTTCTGGTTGTGGGTGCAGTGCTGTCCCATCGCTTAGGCTGTGAGCTCCTGGGGCAGGGAGCAACGCTGGGTTCCTGGAGCCCACACACATCGCAGAGTAGTACACAGGCATGAACAAATGAACGCGAAGACCCGAGACTTCTTCGTGTCTCCGAGTAGCAGCACTCTGGGTCGTTAGGAGGATCACTCCAATTCCTTTATCCACTTATTCGATAAGCATGAAATGCCTTCTGTGTGCCAGGCTCTGCCATGGAGATTTGGGGATGCAACGGTGAGTGTGCAAGGGCCCCTCATAGGGTGCTGACTCCCCCCAAACCCCTGGGCTTAGTGCAGGAGTGCGGGTCACAGGTGCGTGGTCCCAGGTCAGCTGGGAGAGGTTGGCAGATGGGTAGCTCATGTGTGGGTGTAAGTGCAGCAGCCCAGAACAACCAGAGCATGGCCGGGGTGGAGGGGCTGTGGGTTCCCTGGCACCGTGGTTTGGAGAAGCAGCCCCAGAAGGCCGCATGTTCAAAGCGTGCTCCTCCTTGCAGTGCTGCCGGGAGGTGTTGGGAACATGAGAGACCGACGTCAGGGGAGGTCTCTGGTCGCTGGGGTTGGGCCGTGGAAGGGCGCCGTGCAGTGCCTTCTCGTGCTGTCTCTTGCGTCCAGCCAGGGGGTGAATAAGTTTCCTTTACCATGAGCCTCTGTCACGAGGTGCTGCCTGGTGACAGGTCTCACAGCAAAGGGGCGACTCCACCATGGGCTGCAAACTTCTAAAACACGATCCCGACACACCGATCCTCTTTATAAGGTGATCACCTCAGGTCTCTGGTATAGGAATGGACAGCTGACTGAAACACTCGGTGTCCGATATCCCTGTGTGGCTGTCACCTTCTTGTCTCCAGGTTTGCATCTGTAGAAGGGACACATGGGGAGACCCCTCCCTGGGTTCCATGGTGAAGTTGATCTTGGTCCTCTGGCAAGCCTGATGGCTGAGGCTTGGGTTCATGGATGTGATATTGGACGGCACTTTTTGACTTAGAAGTGATAGCAATGACATTTAGCCAAGTACTATAAGCACATACACAGGTAAGACTTTAACCAGAGGGGTCAGCTGAAGGGAGCCAGCACTGATCAAGAAAAGTAGACCAGGCAGCTCTTAGGGAAAAGGGAAAGCCAAGCTTTTAGCGATTAGCTAGTGTGTGCTGAAGTCCAACAGTTTTCTCCTGGCAAGGCACATGCTTGCCAAAGACGATTCTTCATCTGAGTGATGGTGGCCCTGGTCACCCCGTCCCGTCACTGTGTACAAGGTGTCTCAGCTCCTGTGTCTGATTGTCTGGTCCTTCAGGTAAGGCAGGAATTCTGTGTCAAACTGTTGCAGCTGCTGGAAAAAGTACTCTGGTGGGGTAGAAGAAAACCACCAGTCTCGGGCGGGCGGCTGACGCGCCTGTGCGCAGAGCCGGGTAGAACCTCACCGAAGCTGGTAGAATCTCACCCGGGGGAGAGAGGCAGAAGATGAAGACAGAGATGCCAGGCCTTTTCACCTCACTGTGCTCACCCATGAGACACCTCCAGGCGCAAGTGAATAGTCAATGTTTTCGGCAAAGATGACCTTCAGGTCCCTTTGGCCACAATAACCTAGGCCACTGTTACCCTGTGCCCTGTGTCTCCAGCTGCACTGGTGGGAATGTAGGACTACCTTACCCAGCCATGTGACCTCCAAAATTAGCCATCTTTTAAGTCAGCTCAGAAGCTAGAGGGTTTATTCAGATTGTTTTCTTGCTAACAGCTCCAGTGTCTTGTGCAAGCATTCTGGGTCTGTGGTTGAAAAACCACAAAGGCAGAGAAGCCACTTGCCGTGTTACAAAGGAGAAGAGTTTACTGCACCTGGGGCTTACTTTGTGTCTTCTCCTAGTCCCCTGTCATGGTGATTGGTTGCTTACTGTCTCACAGGGCACTGTACTGCGCTATGCCCTTTAAGGGAGCTGGCTAGGGTCAGCCTTCTAGGTGTGGCAGAGCTGGACAGGGAGCCCTTGACGGCAAGCCCAGCTCTTGGGCTCCTCACCAGGTACAGACTACGCAATTGGTTCCCAGCTATGACCTCACTCTGAGATGCTAGAGAATGCCCCACAGCTTTTCCAGGGCGATAGGACTGTGTGTTTACATTAGCCTGGAGCCCTCGGAGGAGCAGGGTTGGCAGGACCCCAGGCTTTTCATCTGCAGTGGGAGGGAGGAATGCACGGGGCTTTCCCAGCCACAGAGCTGGGGTACTGGGTGCTTGGCAGGGTGGAGGTGGGCCCTGCGTCCTCCTGGGTGACAAGCAGATATCTCTGAAACTCTCAGTCGAGACCCAGACTTGATGTTTGCCCCCATTGGCAGCAATGACAGACCTTGAGTTTTAGTCCATGTGCCCAGGGTTTTAAAGGTCTGATTTTGCTCACTGATGTTGGATCCAACCTGTGAGAAATAGATTTTGTCTCTTCTGTCAAAGGGCAAGGCCAAAGCAGCTCCCTTTGGGGTTTAAATGACCTGACTGTTACTCACTTCACCCTCCTCGCCTGTTAATATCCTGAGCTCCAAGAAAGGGTGACCATGAAGGGTTCCCAGGACACAGCTGGTCTCCAAGATAAAGAGCCAAGGATTTTACTTCCAGTCCATGGCCCTCTGATTTACCCCGCCTCCGTGGACTGCAAACCTTTGAATTCCACCAATGAATTTAAAAGTCAGCTGCTTCTCCTGAGTCAGGGATAAAAAGAGCACCCCTCCTTTGTCCCACCTTGAACCCTTCTGCAGAAGTAAAGTGGCTTGTCGGGATTTCTGAATGTCTCTATGCTTTATTATCTGCACTGACAGTTGGAGTCTGGGGCTCATTTCTAACAGACCTCAGTTTCTCTGCCACGAATGGAGGCCATAGATACCTTCAGTGCTGTTTGAGCTGTGGCCCTTTGAGGTCTGGCGGATGGGGTAGGGGTCCTCTGGGATGCATATGAAGTTGAGCAGCCCCAGTTTCACCCCAGGAACACCCCAAGCATTCTGTGTTCAACACACCGGGCTTCTGTGATAAGTATCATCAGAACATTGTCACTATCCCCAAAAGAGGGGCTTAAGAATGACAAGCTTGGGGGGCTCTGGGGAAGCCCGACCCCTCTGGGCTCCCTGCCCACTGTTCCTCTTTGGACGCACAGGCTCCTGCCTCGCCTACCCAGAACCCGGCAGGATGCAGGAGTCGGGCATTCTTTGTTGGCGTTCACTGTCCAACAAAGCCAGAGCCCAGCTGTGCTCTGGGTCAGCACGTTCAGGCTCTGGGAGCAGAGAGTGGCCTTCCGCTATCTGGGGGAGGAGGGACCCCCATGGGCTGGAACCTGAGCCCTTGATGCCTGGGAGAGGAGATTCCTGCCTGTGCTGGAGCTGTGCTGTGCAAGGTAAAAGCAAACAGGCTCTGTGAGAAGTGAATGCTAAACAACAGGTTTAGATTAGAGAGGCAGAGAGGTGAGCCCTGGAAGCCCATTGTCCTTGCCCTTCCCCCCAGAAAAACCACTGAGCCTTGAGAGTCTCTGTGCCCAAATTGTTTTCTCTGCTTTTTACACTGATATTCTAAATAAAATCTGGAGCATTCTCGGCCTCGGGGTTCTCCCTCACGCTGGGCACTCTCAGTTGAGACAGCCCTCTGGGCCCGCTTGGTGGCTGAACTGAGTCCACCTCTGAGAAATCATTCGTCTTCTGCACTGCCGCGGTAGCAGGCTGCGACACTCTCTCACCTACCTACCAAGCTCAGATCAGTTCTCCCAGGCCACTGAAATTAGAAACCCTGGGGTAGCCGGGGATGGAAACTCACTCTCTGGTAAGAGCGTATCTGGATGCCCTGTGTGCACGGAAACTTGGTACGCCAGGATCTACCCCATGACTCAGTTTGTCTTCTGCTTCTAGAAACCAGGCAAGTATTGGAGCTGTGAGCAAGAGGTTAATGTGCTAGGCTGGTCATCTTGCCTCTCTAAGATCCCTGGCGGACACCTCCAGTGACCGGCAGGAGGGGTTGTGTGACCTTGGTAGAGGGAACACAACGAAGGCCGTTAAATATTGGTGTTAGAGGTCCCCACACCTCCATCAGCACCCTTGGCGAACCTGAGCTGGATTAGTGGGGGAGGCTGGCTGCGCATGCTTGTGTGCGTGTGCGTGTGTGTGTGTGTGTGTGTGTACACCGTCAGATATGAAGCTTGTTCCAGAAGGAGACAGGCCAGGAGAGATGTCAGGGACAGGTTATGGCATAGATAACACCGACCAGGTGACGGTGACTTGGTACCACTAGCTGGCCAGGAGGGACCCTGGCACCTCTGATTCCCACTTAGAGCACAGGGGAGCTGTAGTTAGACCTCCTGCGCAGGTGAGCTGTGATCTTCCCCTTGGCTGGGTTCCTTCACTCCTCACTCAGACACAATACTCCCCAGCCGCGCATCGAAGGAGGGAAGGTTGGTTTCGACTCAGTTGGTACTGTAATCCCAAATGCTGTGTGCAGTCATCCAAGTGCTGTAATCCTTTTTCTAGTTTTCCTCACAATCCAAAAAGTTATATTTACAATCCCATTGAGACGTTATTGGAATCCCAGCAAGTTAATTCCAATCTACTACCCCCGATGCAACCCAAGGCGAGAGTAAAGATACCAAGACAGATTCCAAGTTAAGGGCAGCTGAGGGGTCCTAAGCCCAATCCCCGTGAGGATGTGCGGACAGAGGCCCTGACCCTAGGCCTCTCCCAGAATTTATTATCTTGCGAAGAAGGGGGGTGGCTCAGGGATGAGTGACAGTGAGGAATTAAGTGAATAACTGGAGCTGGCCTGCCGGTAGAAGAAAATTGCAGAGATAAAGATATACAGAATGATCAATTCACATAATCTAATTAAGTAGCAGCTGAATTGTTTTGGGAGCCTGTCGCTTTGGTTTCTGATATGTAAACTCTTGTGCCCTGGGGAGTCACAGCCTCTTTACTCTGAGGCTTGTACCCAGTTGACATTCCCAAAGCTGACTGGCTCTAACATCCCGCTGTGCAGTGCTATGTGAGGAAACAGGACTGTCTGTTGGCCTTCGAGATTATATACTCGCATCTCGGCCAGCTTTATTTGCAATGCTTAGAGCCAGTGGAAGAGAGAAGGAAATACCATAGCCAGCTCTCTACATACCAGTATAAGGAAATCAGTCTCCAAATAATCAGAGATGCAGTAATTGTTTTGCATTCAAGGGGAGTCACTGGAGTTGTCTCCCATAAGTTGGTAGAGGTTTCAGTCCATAGCCACCTGGTCAAGACAGAGTGGCCTGGCAGAGGGTCATTGTAGGTGAGAGACAGTTCATGGCAGAGTGAGCAGGAGGCAGCAGGCAGCTGCAGGCAGCTGCAGCCAGCCTGCCTCCCTCTCTTCCTTTATATCCCACCTGGGCTGTAAATCTATTGATTGGTGCCTCCCACCTAGGGCGGGGCTTCTATTATCCACGCCCAGACCTGTGCTAAACCCTCTTAGTTATTATACAGTCTTGATCTCGGCATCACACACCCTAGATCCAGCTACCTCAGAAAAGCCCTACCTGTGAGTACATGAGGCTTTGGAGGGACATCTAGACACAAGCTATAATGGCCTTCAAGTCCCTGGTGCACAATGCTGGCAGCTGGTGGATGACTTCACCCTTCTCCCCAGCGCAGCTGTGCCAGGCTGTGACTCCACCCAGCCAGGTCACCCATGCTTGCCCAAACTCTAGGGTTCCCTCTCAGGTGCCAAGTGTCCTCCTGATGGAACTAGCCTGGCTCCTGCAGGCCAGGGTGGTAGAGCAGAAGTCATCCCCAGCTGCCAGCTGGGGTTTCTGTTGTACACAGCTCTTGGAGTGTTTCTTCCAGGCCCTGTGTCTCAGGAGACCAAGCTGAGGTGGGAGGACCGCAGCCATACCGCTCCCTCGCTGAGCAACTTTGGAGGCATCTCTCTTTCCTGTTTTCAGGTTCCTTGTTTGTACATAGAGGAACACAGCATGGCCACCTCCTCCTGGGCGGAATGGACTCTCGTACCTGTGGAGCAGGCCTCGAGCTGCAGGGCTAAGCAGGTTGGGGCTGCTGCTTTCAGAAGAGAGCGTGGCAAGCAAAGTGCAAATGGTCCTGGTCTTGAATTTGGGAGACCTGGAGTAAACATGTAACCACTGACAGATGCGTCTTCTTGGCCACTCCTTGGGTCCACCTGCAGCTTGGGGAGCCCATCACCTGCAGGCATCGGAGACCCCTGGATCAGAGCCTCCGTCCATCCTCTCTGCAGGCTGTTGCAGGTACCCTAGGTGTTTACTAGCCTGCAAGCCAGCAGCAGCACCCCGAGTGTAACAGAGTCAGTGCTCTGGGGATGACCCTCCATCTGCATGGACTGAGCTCATCCAGATGGGGTGAGGACTCTGGAGGGGCTGAACCCAGGCGTCCACCACAGGTATTGCTAGTCCAGGGTCCTCCCCGGTCTCCTCCTCCCACTGCACCTTTCCATAGGTCCACTCTGGGTTCTCAGGCTCACTGGCAACAGACAAACTATTGCTGAGTCCTTGTCTGCCTGGAGGGGCCCCGATCTGCCAAGGCTCCACACTGCTGAGCAATTTCCCCAGGCCTCTGGGCCTTCTGTACCTGAGTGTCCTCCCCTGTCAAACAGGGACAAAAGGCCACCCCCAGGATCTCATGAAAGGAGGCCTGGCACAGGGTCAGGGAGAGCGATGCAGCATCAGGATGCAAACCACTGCCTGATACAAATGCTTGCTGTGTAAGAAAGAGGGGTGCATGGAGCTGAGGGATGCATGAGGGCTCCCAAAGGCAAGGAAGGCCACTGCCAAGGGACACCAGGTCACATGACAGTCACAGGAGAGACAGAGGACAAAGGTCACACGATGGAGGTTTCCTAGGGGAACGACTTAAATGTCAGGGCTAGAGAGCTCTTAGGAAAACTGAGGTGGCCCAAGAAGAGTTTTGCTCACATGCTATAATTTAATCACAAAAATCCTGTCACAAGTACTCAGCCAACACTGAATTTCTTCTTTGACATTTCTAGCAATCCATGTATATTTAGAATTATAACTCACATTTTGTTAAATACAAGATGCATTTAAATTAATTTAATTCAGTGTTTTGAGACAAGGTCCAGCTATATAGCCCAGGTTGGCCTTGAACTTGTAGCAATCCTCCTGCCTCAAGCTCTTGAAACTGGGATTACAGGTATGCACCACTGCGCCTGGCAAATATTTTTATTCCTCATACCTTTGTTTGATTTCTTAAGATGAAATACAAAACATGACTTTTCTCCCTTGTTTCTTTCCAATATAGACTTATTATTAATGAAGTGACTGATTCCCGGCTAATGCGAGGGGCATCAGACTGTGTGTGTGAGCTCCTCATGGCCAGGACCCTGGTGTGTCCGGCTCACTGAGGAAGCCACGGCGCGGGGCCAGGGCCTACTTGCTGCATGAGTGAATGAGTGAAGGAATGGAAGAATGAGAGAAGGAAGGAACCCCGGGAACAGGGTTCATACAAGATGAGCCTCTCTTTGGAGTAGGTTGTAGGGGTCTCAGCGCAGGCCTGGGGCCCAGGGCGTGTGACCTGTCTTTCCTGTGCCAGTCCCTTCACCTGAAATGTGCTGTGGTCCTGGATTGTCCTTGCTCCTCTTCGAATAGCGCTGATCATCCTGGACCTGGCCAGCAGCAGGGCCCATCTGAGAAAGGGACCTCCATGACCAGCTGGCAAGTAGCTCAGCATGGAATGAGAGTCCCTCTAGCCATGTCTCAGGTAACCGGCTGAGTTGGCCATAGTCCTCGATGAACAGACAGGAAAACCAAGGCTCAGCGCCACCCCAGAGTTACTGGGGAGATGGGCTGAACAGAACCAGGACCCTTGTCTCTGACTTTGGAACCTGGGGTCCTTCCTATTGCAGCCCCTCAAAGAGGCCTCCCTGGTCCATGGGGATATGTCTGTCTCTGGGGCCTGCATCCTCCCTGGTCTAGATTCCTCGCTGAACTCTGGGGACAGAGCCATGCCCCAGTGTGGGGCTGAGTGTAGGGCTGGGCCCTAGGCTCTCCTAACTTTAGGACTCAGTGCAATAACTCATGTGGAGGACAGAGGCCACTTCCCGCCATTCCTGGTGACATCACCCTGCTGCAAGGCCACTACTGCCATAGGCTCCGACAATTCTGTTCCCTCTGCCAGAAATGGCCTGACTCCTCCTGGTGCCATGCTCCTCCAGAAGCCTGTCTCCACCCTCGGCTGGGGTCCCCCATCAGACCCCCCAGCTTCCCACTGGACATGAGCCTCGACTCACGTCCTTGTACCCATGACATCCAGTGTCCTGAGTGCTGACACCTGCCTCACCATCACCCTGACAAGTGCTGTCTGTCCCACAAGCCAACTCTCAGAGTGACCAGTGACGGGGGTTCCCTCCTCCCTGGGCAGCCAAACTGAGCTGCCCCGGGGCCCTGGGTTGGGTCCTGCCCAGATGACTCTCCCTTCACCAGGTGGACAAGGACTGGGGAGGGCGGGGCACAGAATCAACCCATATGACCATGGTGACCAACAGCACTTTCCTGGGAGAGTCTTGCATGCATGGTGACTTCGCCTGCAATGTGCTGCGATCCCAGCATGAACCTGCTGTCACTGGTGATTTGGGCTGAGCAGAACCAGGATCCTCCTCTGGTTTACATCTGAGACAGTTCCCATGAGCACATGTGTAAAATTCTGCTAGACTCAGCTATGTCATTTATGATCCTCCCTTAACCCTTGTGAAAAAGTTTATCGAGCTTTTGAGAAAATCATCATGGCTTTAAATATCTTAAGTAGAACAAAAACCTTCATTTGGTGGTGCATATCTGCAATCCCAGCTCCTTGGGAGGCTGAGAAGGGAGAATCACAAGTTCGAGCCCAGCCTGGACAATTTACCAATTTATCAAGAATTTGTTTTAAAATAAAAAAAGGGCTGAGTCTGGGGACCCCTAGGTGGTGGAATAGATAGACATCATCAGAAAATCAAAGCTTCTCTGTGGCCTGGAATTGAGACACCTGAAAACAACTACTTAGCAAGGAAGAAGAGAAGAGCTTCAGGAATCAAGAAAGAGCTGACAGGAAAGCCAAAAGTCATGGAGAAATCAAAGGCAACATAGCAGGGCATAACGGTGCAGGCCTGTAATCCCAGCACTCAGTAAGCTGAGGCAGGAGGATCGCCATGAGTGTGAGGCCAGCCTGGTCTACATAGCGAGGTCAAGGCCAGCCTGAACTACATAGCAGGGCCCTGTCTCAAAAACAATCAAACAAACAGAAGATGACACAGAGGAAAGAATGAAGCAGTCTGGAGTAGCAACCCTAGCAGGATCTGGTTCCACCAGCACAAGTGTGGGCCAGCAGCGCCAGCCCGGGGAAATCCCATGCTTATCGCAAGCTGCAAACATGGAGTGGGGATTTACTCTGAAAGTGACACATGATACAAGACAAGCTAGATTTGGAAAACAAATGCACTGCAGTGCCTGTCATATCTGGGAATGATATAATACGGAAACATTTTGAGAAGGAATTTGTCAAAACAGAGCTACGCTGGGAATCAGGAGTCACTGAGCAGCCATACGGCTGGGTGTGGAGAGCAGCAGTGAGTGGCAGAGAGGGGGAGAACTCGTCACAGCTCGGCGCCCCGAGGCATTTAAACAGTGGTGAGTTTAGGCTGTGGAACGTACAGTGGTCCCACCGCTGTGTTGAGAAGCCAATTGGTTTACCTGCAGTTCTCTGAGGGAGCCGGGTTGGTAAGCACTGGTGCCGAATCCAGTAGACTGTTTTACTTCCTCTGTTTGCTTTTTCTCATCTGCCAAAGTGATCAGGTGTACACCTCTGCTTGTCCGCTTGCCGCGACCCTGGGTGTACGGACAGAGAGCATTCTGGAGAAAGCACAGCATCACGAGCCCGTTGCAAAGCTAGTCAGGAATATTGGTGACTTGGGATCAACCAAAGGACACAAATACTAAAAGATCAGAGTGACGACAGTCCTGAGGCAGACAGTGTACTGTTGACTGATCCTGTCCAGTGGGAAAGAGGGAGTGCAGAATTCACCATCACACAGCAACAGGTGAGAACTAGAGCAAAGTCCTAAGATTAATCTGTAGGCAGAGAAGATTCCGAGTAGCAGGGCTGGAGATGTCACAGTACCTACCGGTTTTTGATCACCTCTGTTTACCCTTTGATGCTAAGGTCACTCCTTTTCCTTCTCCCGAGTGAAACTTCATTTTGCTCCTGTCTTATCCCTTGTAGCTTTTTGTGCTTTTAAGCACCTAGGTGAACGTGAACTTGAGAATAACTGTGTTTCTGAACATCAGACAATGGAAAGAAGTAACCTACAGTTCAGTGAGATGGGGATTTGGGGAAATTACACCACAGTGTTGAAGTGTGGGGGGATACATCATTTCTATATGGAATCCAAAGATGATGGAGAAAACTGTAAAACATGAAAACTGTTTTTGCGTGTATTAGAGACATCCAACCAAGAGCATCAGAAAAAATTTGGTTTAGCCACATAAAATAAGAAAATATGGAAATTAGCATGGAGATTCCTTAAAAAACTAAAACTAGAAATTCCACTAGAACCAATTAGTTCCCTCCTAGGTACCTGCTCACAGCACCCCTCTTCTCTGCTTGGGGCTCCAGACTGCAGCTGGACAGGGCTACCAGCCCACTGCTCTGGGCAGCTTGCTGCATAGGGCTAGTTCTGGGCAAGTACTTCCAGGGCTCAGGTCTCTTGGTCCTGGCAAGAGGGTCCGTCTAAGCACCTTGGTTTCCACAGAGGCACAGGGCATTCTGGGGACCAGGTAGGAGTCAGTGAGTGCCCCAGCCTTGAAGGCGGATGTGCACCATTTGAAAAGCAGGCCCAGCACCTGCAGGGGGTGGTGAGTCTTTGGTTGGTGCACAGGAAGTTGGGGAGGAAGGAGGAGCCCCAGCTTCTCAGGGCAGGTACCATCATTGTCTCTGGCTCACCTGCCTCCTCCAAGATCCCCACCTCTGGGGCTCAAGCAGGGTCCAGACTGACTCAGTTTCACACTGAGGTGGAAAGCAAAAGGGAGGGTTTGAATAAGGAAAGAGCAAAATGATATGACCATACACCAAAGTGAGAGCAGCACAGGAAATACACGCACACGCACACACGGTAGGGAGAGGTTATCCAGGAGAGGTTGGACTGAGGGCTGACCTTCCCTGGGCAGCTCTGGGTCACATTGGGACTCTGCTAGGATAGTGATCAGAAGCAGCGGGGTCACAGCTGACCTGGGGTCTCCAGATGTGGCCCGCTCCCTGCTCTCCTGGAGACTGACCCTTAGCAAATTGGCATAACTTGTTGTCTCTCCACTCAGGTGAGCTGGCTGGAGCTGGTGCCGGGAGGTGGTGTCAGCTGTCAGAGTTCCGAGTTCTGTTTGGCCCATCATCAAAGAAGTGAGGCTACTTCCTGGGATCCCTGCACTTGAGCCTCTTCCTCACACAAATCCTCCCCAAAGGCCCCCTGGGCTGCTGACTGTGACCCCTGCCACCACGTACACAACTGGACAGTGAAACCAGTTCATCCTGACATCCCCAGGCAGACCTGGGTGCAGCCGCAGCCTGAGCCCCAAATTTGGGGAGTCAAATCTGGGTTTAGACCCAGCCCCTCTTTCTTACTGACATGTGATCCTGTCATTGTGCCTCTCAGGGCCTCCCTGGTCTCCCCAGCTGCTCCCTGGTGATCATTCTATCCTTTGCTTCCTGGGACATCACAGGTGTGTGTCTTAGTTACTTTTTTCTTGTGGCTGAGACAAAATACCCAAAAACCCAAAGTCAAAGGAGGAAAGGTTTATTTAGCATCTAGACACAAACCATACCAGCGGCCTGCCCGTGTATTACCTATGAAACTTAAGGGCAGGAGCTGCCCATCTCTAATGCACCAATACAGAGTTGGAACAGTCACAAAAAGAAGAGAGAAAAGAATGCCATGCAACTGAACTCAGACCAGAGTCCACAGTGGGGTCTAGGGAAGGTTGCAGGTGTACATAGAGACGTGCACACACAGACACACCAAAAACACATGAGCAACACATTCCCGTGCACACACAGATATGAGGTACATGCACACGTGTGCAGGTGAACACTCGTTTACCCATGCACACACACATACACACAGGAGCAAGATTATGCTATTACCTTGTGGGGTAAGATCAGGAAGCCGAAGGGAGGGAGGAGAGGTGGGACCAGAGAGCTGTCTTCAGTCAATGCCCTGTCTTCTCGGCCTTGCTGGAACTTGGAAAGAGGGAAGGGGAAAACTCTGGAAAGAGGTGGATTTGGGGGCACTCTAGAGGGTGAATGAGCGGGCAGGCTGTTGGGGCAGGGGAAGGGACAGAGAACCAGTGAGGTTTTGACACAGGAGCCAAGGTGTTGGAGGGGAAAGACAGCAGCTCAGTCTGAAGAGGACTGGGCTGTAGGCCTTGAGGGTGTTTCCTGTACAAGCAGCTCTTGTCATTTTCCTGGCTGTGGACCCCAGAGGCGGGCACTTCCCTCCCCAGTGCCATCCTCCCTTGGACAACGCTTCCTCGGGATGTGTCCAAGGACAGTGTCACAATGGCTAATTACACAGATTACCTCCATCCATTCACAACGTCCAAGCAAAACAAGGCAGTCTCCCTGCAGAGTAGATGGCGGAGGCTTCGTGCAGGGGCGGGAGGGCAGGTTTCCCTGGGGCTGCCCTGTGTGTGATAAAAGGGCAGCAGCAGGGCCAGCTGGGAGCACAGAGCTGACCTGGGGACCATGCAGCTGCTCCTGCTGGCCACGGGGCTGAGCCTTTTCTCTGCAGTGCAAGCTGTGTCACCTCTGCTGATTCCTGCTGACTCCAAGGAGGTAACATCCCTGGGGAAGGTTGGGATAGGACCTGGGGTCAATTGAGGCTCCCAAATGATGTTGCAGGGATGTCCTGTGTTGTGCCCTTGGGTCTGCTCAGCGGAGGAATGGTTCCCTAGGGGACAGCGCACCACCTTCCTGCCTTCTGGGAGGGAGAACTGAGGCCAGGCACTGGCTTGGGGAGGAGCCCCGAGGTGCAGGGACCTGCTTCTTCACCGTCTGCTGTGGGCCCACAGAAGCTTGTTAAATTTGTCCAAATGAATCCTATTCAGGTTTTCACTTCCAAATGAAAGGCTGACCCATGACCATCAGGCCAGTGACAGTCGGGGTTCCAGTAACAAGCCCAGTCCCTGGCTCATTCATCCTCACCCCAGGACCTGCTCACAGTGACCCCAAGTTCTCTTTTACTTTTCCTAGTGAAGACCAGCTGCTGGTCTTGTTCTAGACACTTGAGCCCACTTGAGCTTCTGTGTCTGCCTTTTACAATGCAAATCCCTGGTCTGAATCTCCCTGTCCCCCTGAACAAGAGACTGAAGCCAAGAATCCCAGGCCCAATCTGTGGCCCTGAGGTCCTTGGGTGCAGCAAAAAAAATGAGGTCAAGTGCGCTTGGACCCCAGGAGCTGGGAATAAGGTGTGAGCTGGTGCCAGAGCTGGTGTGGGGCTCCTGTGACCAAGGCCTTACGACTGTTGGGTGCCTGTGGGGACAGGTGAGCATTAACTGTTGCTGGCAGAACATTGATGAGTCGCATCCTTTGAGGACCTGGCACCTGCAGGGGAAGGAGTCACAGATCAGCCTGGTCACATCTTAGCAGTGAAGGCTGTGGTCTTCCAGTTGACCACTCAGAAGGCCCTTGGTGGGGCTGTCCACCCCTGCTCTGCCACTTCCTGAAGTCTGATCACTGTTTCCGATGCCCTGTCCTGTCTCATACCCTGAAGATGAGGATTTGATGCAGTCTTTGGTGATCTTTCATCTTTCTCGGTGACCACAGAGGGCTCCCGTGTGGGAGAGATAACCACGAAGGGCTCTGCCCCGCCCTGCCTGCCTCAACCTGCTGGTGATGGCTACGGGCTGTGCTGTGCCCAGGACCCACACCCCAGTGTCTCAGTCTCCATCCCACCCGCACTGAGACTCTGAACCCAGCCCCGATGCTGCGTCTGTGCCCCCTTCAGCTCCATCCTCCGTCCCCTTTCCTGGCTCCTCGCCCACTGCATCCCTGTTCAGGGATGGCGTCCCTCTTCCAGGTAGAAGGGACCTGGTATGTGATACGCTGGGCAGGAGACATGCCCATTCCGGATGAGACGAAGACCCATGCAATACCTCCCTTCATGTTGGCCAGAAACAAACGCAATAAGTTGGAGTTTAGGACCAATATTATGTGAGTACCCTGCACCCCAGACACCCCTCTCTGCTCCTGGCTATGTGTTCTCCAGTCGTAGCCCTCATCTCCACATGAACCCTCACTCTGTCACACTCTGTGGAATACGGCATTCTTTCTTCTGCCAGGCGACCTCTGTTGCTACGGGGACGATGCCCGCACTGACGCTGAGCTGAACTCAGGAGGGTGAGAGGTCCACGGGCCACGTCCGTGCCGGTGTTCACTGTGACCTGGGCTCTCTCGCACAGTATTCCTTGCTCCTGGAGAAGCCCAGTGTGGATGATATTCCACTGTCAGGAAGGAACCCAGCCTGGAAGCAATAGCTGATCCAGGACTCTTTCTTCTGGGAGACACATTTGGGGAAGCAGCTACAGATCCAGGGCAGGACCTGGCCTCTGTGGTGGGACATGGTTCTGGGTGGGTGGGGACCAAGCTGTCTCGAGCTCAGGGTGCAGGTGAGCCCACAGAAAACATGCTCTGGAGGTTTTGGGTTAGCTGGGCATGGTGCTGCCTGTCTGTAACCCAGGCACTGGGGAGGTTGAGGTAGAAGGGTCTCAATGTTGAGGCCAGCTTGATCCACTAGGAAGACCCTGTCTCAGAATGAAATATATTTAAAGGCCTGGGTTGTAGTTAAGTGATCAAGTGTCTTGGCTTGGTCCGAGGGATTGGGAAGGGGGAAGGTTGACCAGAAGATCCTGGCCTTTCCACTGTACTAAAATAGGAACTTTTGGGTGGCTTCGGAGAACCCTGCTTGGGCTCTGTGGGGTCTTACCCATGCCTGGGTCCTTGCTGGGAGCCAGATCCTGGCCAGCCACAGCTGCCCAAGGGACCTCACATGCCTATAGAAGGGACCCTGAAAGGCCATTCCAGGTCCTTCTTGGTAGCTACAGGCTCCAGTGTCCTGAGGTCCCTGGCTACAGAGTGGAGGAGCCTCGGCTGGCTATAGACGATCATGCATCAGGAAGAAGTGGGGGCTGACCTCGCAGCTGGAACCCCTCGGGTGGGGGCAGGGAAGGACTGGGCAGTGTCAGGAGGGAGCGCCATGCTTGGGTCCTCTGTGTTCCAGGAGACCCACTGGATGCATTCAATTCAAGCTGCAGCTGGAATTAGGTGATAAACCTGGCACCTACCAAACCCGTAAGCACGCGGGGGTGGGGTGGGGATTCTTTCTTGGAGTGGAACCCACATAAAGACCTGATGCTTACCATGGTGGGTGTCGCCTCCAGGGTGGAAACACTCCATCCATATCTACTTCCTGCCGGGGAAGAAGTTCAGCATCGCCTTCTTCAGTGGCTATATGAACTACATGTATTACAAGATTATCATCCTTTTTGGTGCGTTCCAGTCCTTTCTGAGTTTGCGGGAGTGGGTGTGGGCACCTGGGCTCCAGGCATAATTCGGGTGCGCTGCCTTCCTGCGTGGCTCCCTGTGTTTCCCACCAGGGACCATTGCTGGGATTCCTAGGCTTGCGATGGGAGAGGGATGGGCAAGCTCTTGGCTTCTCTCATCCTCAGCTCTCAAGGTATCAATCCTTGCCCAAAGCCCATGTCCACTCATGACTCTCCGGGTCTGCAGGTCCCCCTTTCTCTCCCAAGTCAGCTGTTGGGGTGGACGTGCTCCAGCCGAGGCCTCTGGGACATCTTTGTCCTGAGACCTTGGGTGATGTCTGGAGACATGTGTTGTTGTCATGATGGGAGGAGTGGTGTCCCGGCATTCGAGGGTGGAGACTGGGCTCTGCTCAAGTCTCGCATGGAGAGTACCCTGCCCCAAAGGTCACTAGAGACCAGGGAGAGGCCCTGACCCCCACACTACTGGCCTGTCAGTCTCATCTCTGACCTGAGACTCGCAGCTCTCCCCATCCCTTCTAATTTGCACCAGAGGCGCCCAGGGCTTCTGCTCCAAGGAGTCTTCTCAATGCAGAGCCTCACTGGTGCCTTGTCTGGCATCCTCTGGTCCCCACCTCTACCCCCACATGCTGACCCTCAGCTCTCTGGGAGGCTCTGGGCCCATGAGTTCCCAGAGGTTACCTAGACCAGTCACAGCTGGAGTCACATGGTTTGGGCTGGAGTAGGGAGACGTGGACAGAAGCCACCTTCAGATCATGACTGAGGTCCTCGATACTACATAGACCCTCCCAGATGTCCCCGAGTCACTTCCCATCTCCCTCTCCTACTTGGAATTTCATGTATCCCTCACTCCACTGAGCCACTTGGATTCCAGGGAGGACAAATTCCACACCAAACAGGCCCAGTACAGGGTGATGTGAGCATTATACAGGGGTGCTGAGGTCTTGCTCAAGAAGAACTTGGGTAGTGATTTGGGGCAGGGTCATTGAAAGGTGGACCTTATGATGCTCTCGGGGCATTAAGCCTAGGGTGACACCTCACAGAGGGGCTGAAACAGGGCATCCCAGGGCCCAGAATGTTCAGGTATAGGCAGTTCTGTATCTGATCTCTGCACTCATGGCCCCAGGCTGGTGAGAACTCTTTCCTGTGGGCCTTCAGATGAGGGAGCGACTTAGGGGGCTGTCAGCCCCATGGGGGGCTCATCTGCTCAGGTAGCTTGTATTCCAGCTGACACACCACATGATTCCTGCCTGAAGACACCAACCCAGCTAGACTCCTTCTCAGCTGATTTGGGAAGGAGTAACTCTGCCCATAAGTTGCAATTTGTCAGTGCATGGAGGTCCCAGGGGGAGCTGTGAGCACCTAGCCTGGAGTCAGGGACTCCCATGGGGCACATGCTCACAGGACCTGGGAACCCTGCTTTCCACCCACTTGCACTCTATCTGGCCTGCAGGCCGAGAGGTACGTGATGACTCAGAGGCCCTGAGGCTTTTTAAAGAGTTTGTGTGGAGCAAAGAGATGCAAAAAGAGGAAATGATCAAACCTACACATTCTGGTAATGAGAAAGTCTTTCGCTTTATTTCTTCTTCCCTTTCCTGTGATTTCAGCCCCTGGTTGTACGTTCAGCATTTCTTTTCTTAGGGTAAATGCTGACTGGGTGAACATCATCCCCTTGGTCTCTTTCTTGGCCTGTAGACCTCTGTCAGATGTCCTGAGGGTCTTAGTGGATGGAGGGAGAGCTGCAGAGACAGCCGAGGAATGACGAGCTGGGGACTCTGCCACCTTCTGTCACCCGGAGGCAGAACTTCCTTTGGCAGGAGAGACCAGCGCCCTGTGCCTACACCTTCCCTCATCTCTGCTGTCAATAAAGCTAGTCAATGTCCCTTGGCTTCGTGTATCGCATGGGGTGTAATGGGGGCTGGGGTGGGGTGGGGCAGGGTACCCCGAGCCCGGGCTGTGTCTGGGAAGGGAATTCTGCATCTGTCCTTTGCCCTCTGGGGCAGGCTGGAAGGGTCCCTTCCTGTGAAGCCTTCATTTGAAGGAACCACTCAGGGGTGCTGTCAGTCTCCCAGGAGGCTCCTCGGCTGAGGCAGCTGGTATCCAAAAGACACTCACATGCTATCTGTGTTCTAAAGGTCCGACCAGCACATGGGGATCTGAAACCCTCCCTGGGGAGCCCTGCCCATTGCCTTTGACAATGCAGCTCCTGTGAGCTCAGCCTGGCTCCACCCTACTGACTAAATATGGGGCAGGGAAAGAGCCAGTGCACCCATTAGAGCCTCCCCCCATTAGGAGGAGCCCCTCTGAACAGGATGGAGGG
This sequence comes from Hydrochoerus hydrochaeris, assembly GCA_004027455.1. Lineage (NCBI taxonomy): Eukaryota > Metazoa > Chordata > Mammalia > Rodentia > Hydrochaeridae > Hydrochoerus > Hydrochoerus hydrochaeris. The sequence continues at coordinate 127,889 of PVLA01005151.1, read as the reverse complement.
AACCGGGGTCAGGGGTTTGGTGCTCTGGAAGTGCTCATCCCAGCATGACAGTTATCAGAAAATGCTGGAAACAGATGAGATTTTCCAGGCCTGTGCTCTGGACATCCTTGTCAGTAGAGGGCGCTGCAGAGTCTCAGCTGGGAGAATGGGTGTCCCCTTGAGATTACAACAAGGTCATGGTCTTTCTCCAGCAGATCTTGGCAGGCAAGGAGCACCCCCAGGGGTGCCCATCTCTGCGATTGCAGCGCCCTTTTGGAAAGGCTTCTGGAGAATTTTACAGGACCTGTAGCTCACCTGCCCCAGCCTCAGCCTCCTGTGTGTGTGGGGGGGGCTGACCCCCTTCCATGTGTTTTTTTTCCTCCATTGAATTCCCTATTTCAGTCCTGGAGTGGAATTTATTTCAATTGTGTTATTTTTATGTTTATATTTTCTCTTTGCCTTTAAGTGTCTTCTGCTTTGTTGTCAGTTATCAGCGCTTCACGTTACACTTTGTCATTCAGATTAGCGTGCGCCTCTGTCTCTGGACACCGCCCTGTTAGCTGTGTTCCTTATTTTTTTGTATGCTGGTGCCTGACATATGGCTCAGCTGTTCCTGCTGGTGGCAATTATGGAAGTTAGGACCCTGTCCTCCCAAGGAGCGTGGAAAGACCCGAGTCTACCGCCTTCCCTAAAGTCACATTTCAAAGGAAAACGTTACCCGCCTTGGAGAGACCCGAGCTGTGCGCATACTGATGTTTGTCAATCCTGTTCAGTGAACACTCTAAGAAAGGGACGTGGGGTTGTGGCCAGAACAGGCAGCATCTTCTGGCACTGTGAGGTCCTCAGCAGGCATCTACAGGGCCAGGGTCACCCTAGGGCCCTTGCTTTACCCTGCTGGAAGCCCTGCTGACGGTGGTCCCCTCAGTGGGGGGTGGCCTGGGACATCGTGTGTGGAGAGTCCCGGAGTTCTCAGCATCTGCATGTCACTAAGTCCTCCTAATCCAGCCTGGGAAGGAAGCCATCCAGGCGTCAACACCCTTACCACTGCACCCAGCAGCAGTGGGTTCTGAAAGCCTGGCCTCCTTAGGCAAGGGGAGGCCCTCAGGGGCTGAGACTGAGGCTGAGGCTCACTTTCACCCAAGCTTGCATCCATGGCCCATTCCGTGCATCTGGTTTCCTCCTGCTCACCCAAATATCGTGTTTAATTCATCTCTCCCAAGTGACCCTGCCGCCATAGTAATACCTTTGGAGTCTGATTTTTTTGCAGCGGGGGGGCATTGCTGTCCTATGGGTCCAAAACCCACTATTTTAAGGGCATTTTACAGGGTCTCTAGTTTTCTGACTCTTCCCCTGGCTGAAAGCTTGTCATGTCCTTTCTGATATCGCCAGCACAGTCGAAGGAGTCACGCCTGCTAGAGCCCTCTGGTCCTGATCACTATGTTTATGGCCAAAGGCGGGTTGATTTTCCAACCTTTTGCTTGCAGGAGGGGCTTTGTCACAGTGAGCAATCCCAGTGAGTCCCCAAAGTCACTGGGTGCCACTTTGTGTCATTCACCACTTAGGTCCCATTTTCCACTGTGTGACAGAAGCAGCAGCGCCCATGCTGGAGGGTGCCGGGAGCAACTGTGACCCGCAAGGGTGGGGACAACTATCTCGCGGGTCTCATTGCTGATGGTGGAAAAAGGCGAGTGATCCAAAGGCTTTGTCTTCCTGAGTTGCTGGGCAGAGCAGTCAGGAATGCGTCCCCGATTGGGGTGGGGCGGGGTATGCATCCACCCTTTACCTGAGCTCACGGGAGCCTTACCCTCTTCTGGCTGCCTGCCTGGGCAAGAGAGTGCGGTTTAGCTCTTCCTGCTTCTTGGCACGTCGCCGCTGCTCCTTTTTAAAACTGTGTTTCTTGGGCTGAGTTCAGGGGTTTCATCTGGACACTGCAGAGGAGAATTACCTGCTGCTTCTGTGGCTTCCAGGCACTGGAATCCAGAGGCCATCGCACTGCTGGGTTTGTGGCTCCCCATCCATCTCCCCTGGCAACAGTGCTGCATCTTCTCCCCTTCCCTGCTCTGCTTCTGCCTGGCACATGAGACAGCATGGGAGCGGCGGGCAATGCGGGCACTAAAGAATTTACCAAGAGCAGAGAAAGGAAAGACGATTTATGAGGCAAAGGGAGGTCTGCGTGCCCGAGCGAGAGTGGTGGGGCTGGGTCTAAGCCAGAGGCGTGGGCTGGAAGAAGGCATGTGGTCATTGGGTGCCTATCCCGGGGACTCAGTGTCCATCCCTTATGTGGGACCTTGAGGCTGTAGATCAAAGAACACAGGAAAGAGAGCTTAAGAGGCTGCGATGGAGCCAGATGGTCTTTGTCTTTAAAGTTTGTGGAGGTGGCGTTCTCCTCATGAAGTCTGGTGTCCAGGCGCGGCTAACAAAGGTGTGTCATTAGGGAAGTCACCTTTTCTGTTTTTTTTGTTTGTTTGTTTTGAGACAGGGTCTTGTTGTAGTTTGGCATAACTGACACCATCCTGAGCCCTGCATTTAACCCATGCTCTGTATTTGACCCAAGAAAATGGAAAATTTCTCAGGGTATAAGTCCTGTGAGAAAAGCAGAATGCGCTGCACCCACAGGAGAAAAATTAACCTGCTCAACAAGAGAAGCAGGGCACAGGCATCAACCAAAAATTAATGTAAGATTCGAGCTAAATTGTTTCCAACAGGATGACTTTTTATGGTTCTCTGTTTAAAAGCTTTGTAATTTTCCAGTGCAGGAGTCTGAAATGGGTCCACATGAGTGGTCGCTGAGCTCAGCTACTTAAATTCCAAATTGATCAATTTGGCTGCTTGGATTCCTATATTGTTTACAAACCCACTTCAGGTCTCATTATGTAATCCAGCCTGGCTTTGAACTCATTTTTTAAAATTTTATTTTTGTCTTTTTGAGACAGAGTCTCACTATGCAGTCCAGACTGGCATTGAGTTCACTTTGTAGTCCAGGCTGGTCTTGAACTCACAACCTGCCTCAGCCTCCCGAGTGCTGGGTTTGCAGGTATGTGCCACCATGCTTGGTTTGGTCTTGAACTCACTATGTAGCCCAAACTGGCCTTGAGCTGGTGGCAATCTTCTTATCTCAGTCTCCCGAGTGTGAGATTACAGTGCTCTGCCACCATGCCTGGCCCAGGAAGGTGTTTTTATTTATTTATTTATTTATTTTTATTTTATGGAAAAAAGATAAAACAAAAACTTATAACAAAATAACTGAAGAACAGCAATAGTTAATCCATTACATGTTGTTATTGTTGAAGTAGTTGCTCTGGGTATAAGATATGGCATAAAAATTTTTCCAATCAATATCAGCGCAAACCTTCTGTTTAATGAGCTAAGAGACACTGACAGTATAATTCACCTGCATTTCCCCACTTTTACCCACTGTCCTTTCCCCTTTCACCCACCCTAGTTCCTTTTTCCTTTTGAACTTTTTTTTTCTCATTTCTTTATTGTTAATTTTCTTTTGTTATTTACTCTTTCAGTTTCTCACATCAGGGAGACAATATGATGTTTACAGATGTGAGTTGGATTTGTTTCCCTTATGAGTCTGGTCTCAAGTTGCATCCATTCATCTACAAAAGTCTCAAGTTTATCCTTCTTTATGGCCTAGTAGAATCCACTGTATAAAAACACCACATCTTTTTTTTATCCATTCCTCAGTTGATGGGCATTTGGGTTGTTTCCAAGATTTAGCTATTACAAACTGTGTTGCTATAAACATGGGTCATATATATCACTGTGGTATGGTGTTTTTAATTCTTCTGGGAAGATACCTGGAAGAGAAACTGCTGGGATTGAGTTTTTCAAGGAATCTCCACACTGATTTCTACAGTGGTTGCATCAGTCTACACTCCCACAACTGTGGAGAAGGGTTCCTTTTCCCCGCAGCCCCACCATAATTTGTTATTCGTTGATTTCTTGATTTAAAAAAAAAAGATTCTTTCTGGGGTAAGATGAAATCTCAGTGTTGTTTTAATTTGCATCTCTCAAATGACTAGTGATGTTGAATGTTTTTTCATATATTTATTTATTTATTCATTTACTTTTTAATTTTTTAATTATTTTGAAGGTAGTGAAATACAACAGAACAAGACAGAACAAAGCCAACTGAGACAGTGCAGTGAAATTGGTACAGAACGTCACAGCAGGTTACTGGGATAACTGTAATAGGTACCATAATATATCTCGTTATCTTCACAATAGTTGTTCTTTCAATCAGGTATAGCACAATCAAACCAAATACAGAACATTATAGAACTTATCAAAACAGAATATTGAATAGACTAATACAATTAATCAGAACAAAGCTAAACAGTGATAACAATATTTGCCTTCAAAGAGATGGTAGAAGGAAATCCCCCCTATTTGCTTTATTGCATATGGTCAACCTCCCAAGAGATGTTCAGACCTCTGGTTCCCATGGGGTGGGGTGGATGTTTGATTTTCAACCCATGCGCCGGTAGGTTCATGGCTGCTTACCAGGAAGGTGAGTGGGTTGCTTGGTTTCCCAGCGCCCTAAGTTCCAACATGGCGATCTCGGGAGATGCTGGCTGATTCTCCCCCTGGGGTCATATATTTATTTACCAGTTGTATTTCTTAGTCTGAGAAGTATGCATTCATCTCAGATGCCCATTTTTGGATTGGATCTTTGAATTTGAAGGACCTGATTCTTTTCAATTCTTTATATGTTCTAGATAGAAATCCTCTGTCTGAGGCACAACTGACTAAAATTTTTCCCACTGTGTGGGTTGTCTTTTCACTCTGTTGGTAATTTCTTTGGCTGTGTAAAAGCTTTTTAATGAGATGAGATCCTAGTTGTTGCTTCTTTGAGGTTTTCCCATGTAGTCTGGGTTTTGCTCATGAATTGTTTACCTATACCTATTTTCAAGATTTCTACCTAATTTCTCTTGCATTAGATTTAGTGCTTCTGTTATAATATTTAGATCTTTGATCCATTTTGACTTTAGTTTAGTACATAGTGATAGGCATGGGTCTAGTTTTAGTTTTCAGCATGTAGATAGCCAGTTTTTTCAGCACCATTTATTAAAGAGACTATCTTTCTTCCAGTGCATATATTTGGCCTCTTAATCAAAAATAATGTGTTTGAATGTGTTTGGAGTTGTGTCTGTATCTTCTAATCTGTTGCACTGTTTTTTTTTCCAGTACCATGCTGATTTTATCACAGTAGCTTTGTAGTATAATTTCAAGTCAGTGATTGTGATGGCTCTTGCTTTGCCTTGTTGCCCAGGATTGCCTTTGCTATTTTAGGTTTCTTTTGGTTCCAGACAAATTTTAGGAATATTTTCTCTAATTCTGTGAGATATACTAGTGGTATTTTGATTGGGATTGCATTAAATCTGTGTGGTAGTATGGCCATTTTCACAATGTTGGTTTCTCTTATCCATGAGCAAGGGACATTTTTCCATTTTCTGATATCCTCTTTGATCTCCTTTTTCAGGGTACTGTAATTTTCAATATACATTTTTTTTTACTTCCTTTGTTAGAATGATTCCTAAGTATTCCTTTTTTTTTGAATGCTATTGTGAAGGGTGTGGTTTCCCTAATTTCTCTCTCACTGGGTTTGTTGTTTGCGTACAGGAAGGCTATTGATTTTTGAGTGTTGACTTTGTATGTAGCTATACTATTGAATTTCGTTATTAAATCTAGATGTCTTTTGGTGGAGTTTTGGGGGTCTTTTATGTAGAGTATCATGTCATATTTGAATAATAATAATTTAACTTCTTCCTCCCCTATCCTTATTGCTTTTATTTTTCTCTCTTGTCTAATTGATCTACCTCGTGTTTCCACAGCTGCATTGAGTAGGAGTGGTGATAGCACACATCCTTCTCTTGTTCCTGATTTTAGAGTGAAAGCTTTCTGTCTTCATCCATTTAGTATGATATTGGCTATTGGTTTGTTATTGATGGCCTTTATCAGTTTGAAGTAAAGATCAACTACTCTGATTTTCAGGTTTTTTTTTATTGTGAATGAATGTTGGGCTTTGCTAAAAGCTTTTCTGCAACTATTGAGGTGGTCATGTGATTTTTGTCTTTGGCTCTGTTGACATGATGTGTTACACTTATTGATTTTTATATGTTGAACCATCCCTGCATTCCTGGGGTGAATCCTACTTGGTTATAGTGCATAATCTTCTTGGTGATTTGCTGCATTCTGTTGAAAGGGAAAAACTGTACAGGAGAAATTATTCTTTTAAAAACTTTGTTCTTTTGAAACTGCCTAGCTCTGTAACTGCTTCATGGCTCCGTAATTACTTTCTTGACCTCTGTAACATTGACAGCATAACTGAACATGCGGGATGCCTCATTGTACCTACTGTACCAGGTTTCATTCTTGGAATGGATTCTCTCACCCTGCTGGCTGGTCAGAAGAGTTGCCAGTCTGTCCTGTTTTACCTTTGTGTCTCCTTTGCACCTCCTGCTTGTGTGTGATATAAGATCAGAGACCAGGGCCTGATACTCTGGGAATGAGCCCCATCAGTGTCCATCAATGTAAATAAATCTGCCTCTAAATCCTGGGTGTCATTTTGGTGTTTCTGCTTTCCATTGAACAACCATATTTCTCTGAGTAGCTTCCCACTTTTATATCCTCACCAGCAGAGTACGAGGGTCCCATGGTCTCCCCAGTCATCAACACTTGTTAGCATTTGACTTGATTCTAGTTTCTCTGGAGAGTGAAGTGTTTATTATGGCTTTGCTCTGTATTTTTCTTTTTACCAAATACGTTAAACATCTTTCTCTGTATTTACTGCTCATTTGGAGAAATGTCTATTAAAACGTATTTACAGTGTGTAACTGGGGTATTTGATTTTTATTACTGAATTGTAAGACTTTTTAAACCATATTATTGACATTAGACCTTTATCAGATATATAATATACAAATATTTTATCACATTTGGCCTTGTCATTTCATTTACTTGATGGAGTCCTTTGTTATAAAAAAGTCAAAAATTCCTTTAAACATGTTTTTGAGATGGAGTCTCAGTATATAGTCCAGGCTGGCCTGGAACTCACAACCCAGGCTGTTGTTGAACTCATGTGATCCTCCTGGCTGAGCTGCTTGAGTGCTGGGAATGCAGGTGTGCACCACTGTGCTTGGATCAAAAATTTTACATTTTGATGCAGTACAGTTTATTATTCTTCCTTTTAAATTTTTGTTCTTTTGTGAAATGAACAGCTACTTTGAAGAAAAAGAGACACTAAGCTACCCAGTGCTGATTCTGAAACATCCTAATGTGAAATCCAGCAGTACTACTATTCTTTGTTCAGAGTGATTTTAGCCTGTTTTGTTTTGTTTAATTTCAACATACATGAAGGTATGGACAGCTGTTTTGAAGAGAATGAGAGACATTATGGCAGCCATTGTTGACTTCCTTATTGTTTGGTCTTGAAGACCTAAAATACCTTCATCATCCTGTTCTGATCTATACTATTTTGTTTTATTTGACTTCATTGTATGTGAAGATGTGGACAACTATTTGGAAGAAAACAAGAGACAATATGATAGACAGTGAAGATCTCTCCGGTTGTCTTGCTTTGAAATCTGTGTCTCTTACATTGTTATCTGATGATCTGTTTTGTTCTGTTTAATTTTACCCTCTTTAAAAATAAAAAAAAATTTTCTTGTTCTTTTGGGATCTTATGTAAACATGCCAGGTCACAAAGATCTATCTGTCCAATTTCTAACAGTTTTATAGCCTTAGATCCCACATTTAGCTGCTTGACTCGTTTTGGGTAAATTTGTGCTCATGGTTTCATTGTTCACAGGTAGATACCAGTTGTCCCTGAGGCCCTAGTTCAAAAGTATTTTCTCCCCACACTGCACCATAAATTGTCTTGGTCCCTTGTTAATTTTTGCCTCTGTGTTAGGTGTTGTTTTCCTTACATTTCTTGGAATTGCTCTGTGGCTGAGGTTGTCTTCTCTGGACTATAGATTCCACCCTCTGCCACGTGCCTGGTATTTCACCGGCTTCTCATGGTGGCGGGGTGGGGGGGGTCCCCTGTAGATGTCTGCACTACTTCCACTTGGGAAATGTCTGGCGTCCTAGTCATCACTGCTGCTCCAAATCCTGCATTTGTCTCCTCCCTCAGCAAGGCTCCCTTGTTCTTTGGCACCCTTTCTGCCAGGCACTGGATTTTCCTCCAGACTCGGAGCTGCTGGGACAGTGGGCATGTTCACCTGCTTCCTTAGGAATCACAGCTCACAGTGCGTGGTCCACTGTCTAAAGACAATGGCTTCCCAGGAGAAGGACCCCAGGTGGGACTCAGTCTGTGCCCTGTGGCTTTCTGACTCCCATGCAATCATTCTGTGCTGGACTAGTGCAGCATCTTTTCAAGTATCTTTTCATTTCTGCACTTGGCCCTCAAATCCATCTTCAGTACAACTCTGTGGTGACCGTGCAAAAACATCCTACATGCTGGCAGCCAGTGCCCTCTGGGACGGCCCTACTTTACTCACAGTAAAAGCTCGTCCCACAGCCCAATGCAGTCAGCCCTGCCCTCTCTGTTTTTGGCCAGTCTCCCTCAGCAGCATCCTCTCCAGAAGCTTTTTCCTTCAGTCTGTTCCTAGCACAGGGCAGGCACCCTCTCCCCGCTTCACACTCTTACTCCATGTCCCTCCCACCTGGAATCCTCTCCCACCTGACTTGTTCCTGGGTCCTAGGTTCAATGCTGTTTTCAAATGTCACCTTTGTCAGGCTGACTCAAACCATTCCATTAAAAACATGAACATTCGCTTTCTCCCATACTTGTTTAAACTGTTCCATTTGCTTCTTCCCCATAGAACTTACCAGCTTTAAAAATAACATTTAATTATATGAATCAGCAGCCAATTGGATGACAGAGTCACAACCACACAATACACTGATCAGGGATAGCTCATAAAATGAACAATGAACAATGTAACTGGAAAGAGAACTATGAAGAAAACCTCAGGATGAGCTAGGATAGAAGGAATCAAACTAGGTAGAAAGGAGACCTGGAAACTGAAAATTTAAAAGTATACTCTTAAAAAACCCTCAGCTTCCAGACAAGCTCTTTTCCTGCGTCTAGAGGCCACCCTCGCCTGTGAGCCCCTCCCTCCATCCTTGTAGAAAATAGCGGTAAATTCCTAAGGGCCCTTTATAGTAGCCTGCAAATTCCTGCACACTAAACCTCCTTGCCTGCACATTGCCTTTCCTTCAGCCCAGGAAACACCTGCACTGGAAACAGCATGTATAACGCATAGCTCTGCTTCAAATCCATGCGGCTGGCTTGCAGTGTAACCTGGCAGACAGTAAGAATACACAGCCAAGATCACCCGCCTTGGAAACAGCCTTTGAATGTGTCCTATGTTGGCTTGTGACGTGTCTCATCGCTGACCATCCACTCTCCACTCTTGGGTGTGACCCATGTCTACTTCTATCAAATCTTTCTCATGCCTCTTTTACTGAAAGGTCCCAAAAATTCTTTTTCCATGACGGGAGTCAGAAAAATTGCATACTTATTTTAAAGGGTTGGGAACTTATTCCTTATCTCAACTTCAGGGACCCTCAGCCTGTGTCAAGGGGTGCGGAAGAGGGAGTAAGGAGGAAATAAATTGAGGCGATGGGAAGGATTCCACCTGTACTTGTGGAGACAGTGCAGGTGCAGTCCAGGGATTCAGGGAAGGATGATGGTTTTCTGAGTTGCAGGGGGCCAAGGTTTAGATCCTGTCAGGTACAAAAGAAAATTCCTGCTGGATCCTTCTCCATCACCACCAGCAATGAATGGCACGGTAGGAGCTGGAGGCAAGACATTGGTCCTTGGCACCAGATTCATTCAATTCTTTTGTATTTTGTGAGTTGGCCTCAGACAAGGGCAGCAGCTGGGTACTTAATAAGACAGGGGAGGTGCCAGGGCCCAAACACTTTACCTCATGCCTGCAAAGCATGGCTCTACCACTGAGCTACACCCCCAACCACTCATCTGTTTTACTTTTGTTGCTGAACTCTGGTAAGTGGCCTTCTGGGGAGCTATACTTTAGTTTGTTTTCTTGATTGATGCATTCTTTGTGCCTAGAAGAACACTTGACCTGTAGAAAGTGTGCAAGAACCACCGAACATATGAATATATTTAATTCAAGTCTCCATATATTACATCATCTCATGCACATATCAACTTTACTGAGCCATTGTTATTTTAATGGGATTTTGAGGAATTTCCAAGATTTGTAACTAAAGTTATCATTGGATACACCTACTCATGTAAATGTGGAGCTGCCTCTGTTGGAAGGATCTTGTGACTGGAGCTCCTAAATGCTCATTGTAATAAAATTTTATTGTTTTGGAATTGGGACTCAAACGCAGAACCTTTCTCTTGCCAAGCAGGTGCTTAGGACACTGAGCTACACACTCAGCCCTGAAGTAAAGCTTTTGGTTTTAAGATAATCATGGATTTTTATAGAGAGCCATTGAAGCTGGGAATTGATCACACAAGCAAGACTGGGGCATGATTATCCCAAGAACAAAGCGCTCCCAGGGCAAGCCACATGAAGAACCCACTTCAGCTCAGAGAAACACCAAGCCCCTAGGAAATCCAAGCAATGGGTTTCTAGGCAAAGGGGAACTACATGACATTGAGTTGCTAAATGTGTGAATAAATGCCCCCGCAGTGAGAGGGCAGTTCCTTTCCTCCCATCCAGAGAGTAAGGGCTCCACCTGACCTTAGCTTTTATCTCTTCTTTATTTTCTCATCCTCTCACAGTCCTGTACCCCAAGAACCTCAACAACCACATGGGTTGTGGCAGATTTCTATGAAGTTGCAAGAAATAACACAGTGAGATTATGTGTACTCTTCAGCCACGTTCCCAATGGTATCTTTAAAACCACAGCACGAGATCACAACTGGAAAATCAACACTGATATAACCAAAATACAAATCATAAACAAGGACCCCTTGCATGCTCTTCAGAGCCATAGTCCCTCCCCTGTCCACCACGCCTGCATCCCTGGATCCCACCACGCCTGTTACAGGATATGATACAGAAGATGAAATATGAAAAGATTGTATCTCCCAGCCTATTAGATCTTTGATACTCCGAGTTCATGTTCTCTAAAAATCAAAGAATGAATTCTAGGAACAATGGAGGTTAAGAGTAAAGAGGTGTTTATTGAGAGGACAGCTCCTGAGAGGCAGGAGGGGTCCCAGTGGGTCACCAAGGGTCTCACTGTACAGGGAAATTTTATAAAGCAATACCCATGTGGGTACGACATGAGTTACAGCTATAACTAACCAATAATTATCCAAGTATAGTCAGACAATAGTGATCAGATAATAGTGATCCATTTAGTGAGTGGGTGTGGAAAGAACAAAGACTTTTTCTAGAAAATGATGGTCTAGAAGTCTTGGCCGTTCACTGGGCTGACTGCTGCCTCTTTAGGCTTCATGAGGCCTGGTGTTTGTCCTGCAAGGACGTGCACAGGCCTGGTCATCTTGAGGACCTCTCTTCCACAGATGTATCTCTGGTCACAGGTGAGATGTACTTCACCTTTGATGAAGGTGCCTTGGCCCAGCCCTCTCTGACTGCCTATACTTCTGCCTACCTTAGCTTATCCAGAGTGTTCTCTACTCCATTACTATAATTTGGTTCTTCCTGTTATATAAATAGATTCACATAATATATAAAATCGAAGACGCACTTTACTCCATTTGCGTAAGTCTCTGGGATTCCTTCGGGTTGCTGCATTTGTTAATGGCCTGTTTCCTTTTAAGGCCGTGTGGTGCTCCATGGTATTGATGGACTATGGACCGCAGTTTGTTAACCATTTACTGCTGAAGCACACTGTGTTTCTAGTTTGTTACCGATAAAGCTTCTGTGTGCATTGATTCTGTGCAGGTTTTTCACATGAACAAAGGATTTGAGCTCTATGGAATAAATGCATAGAAGTGCAATTGCTAGGTCATGATGCTTTTTGTTTTCAAATAATACTTGGCAAACCATTTCAGAGGACTGTACCATTTTTCACTTCCATCGGAAACATACAGATCACCCTGTTTCCCCTAGTCCTCATCAGACTTTTGTGTTGCTACTGTTTTCATTTCAGTAATTTTGAAAGGTCTGTACTGATCTATCTTTGTAGCTTTTATTTATATTTTGTTAATGAATAAAAAGCCCCCACCTCTTTCTCTGTAATTATCTGCTCTCTGTGTATCCTCTTGGCAACATGGCCTTTGTGGATTTTTGTTTGTTTTCTAGTTGTTTTCATTGTTCGCTTTTGTTTCTTGCAGTGCTGGAGCCCAGGGCCTGGTGCATTCCAGGCAAGGACTCTGGCACTGAGTGACAACTCCACATAGTCATTTTCTAACTGATTTTTTTTTATTTTAAAGAGGAAAAAAAAAAACAAACCCCAGGAAAACCAAGAAGCAAACAAAACAACAAAAGCAAAATGACAACAACAAATAAATAGTGATATAGAAATTCAAAACAAGATGGAATTGAACAATGGTTGTTATATTGCCTATTGTTATCTTCAAATAGTTGCTCAGGTTAGATACAGGACTAAAACAAAACAATAAAACAACAAAACAGTGGATTTCAAAAAGAAGGCAGAAGGAAATCCCCCCCACTTGCTGTAAAGCATATTGTTATCCTCCAAATAGAGGCTAAGACTCTCTTCTCTAGGCCTGAAAAGTCAGATCAAACAACAAAGATTTTAAGATTTTTTTCCCACTTCAGTGGCTGTCATTTCAGGCCGCGCTCCTCTGAATGGGCAGGTTGCTGACGGGGAAGAGGCGGTGAGACGGCCTTTCCCCTCTCCCAGCCTGCGTGCCTGTTGGCGCAGGGGAAGGTGTGGTTTTTCTAATTGATTTTTAACTACTGCCCTGTGAAACACCTTCATAAAGCTTGGAAACCGGCCCTTTGTCAGTTAAGGGGCTGGTGAGCTATTTCTCTCATCCCTCAGCTTGTTTTACCATTTGCTTAGGAGGATCTTTTACAAGGGAAAGATTTTAATTCAGATGAAGATGATATCAATTTTTCTTTTCTATGGCTCATACATTTGATGAGCAATGTAAAAATTATTGACCAGCTCCACTTTCCAAAAGTTTTTTCTTTGTTTTCTGCATGTTTTTAAAATTTTATGTTCTAAAGTCTGGGAATCCATGCTGAGTTAATTTTTATATAAGATGAGTGTTTGCTTCCTGTCCATGTGACAGGAACAACATATCTGGATTATTTTTATTTCTCTTCCCCTTCTCACTCACCTCACACCCTCTGCCTCTAGGTCTCCTTTCCCCATTTCATTATTGCTGTTATTATTATTATTTTAGTTCACGTTTGTGGCACATCATGATTGGATTCATTGTAGGTAGTTGGCACGTGGTACGAAGACTTAAGCCTTTTTCTGATTTGTTTAGATTTTAGATTCCTTGGGATATTTTACATAGGCGATCATGCTTCCTGAACAAGAAATAGTTTTATTTATTTATTTTCAGTCTGTGTTTCTTTTTTAAAAAGCCTTATTGCCCTAAACCTTCTGCAGTATGTTAAATGTAAGAGGTAAGAGCGAACATCTTTGGTTGTCTTTGAGAATCAAGACAGCACTCAAGCTTTTGCCCATAAAAACCCTGTTAGCTGAAGATTTTCAGTAGATTCTTTTTTTTTTTTTATCAAATTAAACAAGTTTATCTCTATTCCTGCTTTTCTTGGAGTTGTTATACTAACTGTGCTGAATTTTTCTGATGACTTCTCTTAGTTGATTGATCATATGGTTAAGTTTTTTGAATACTTGGACTACTTTTGCATCCCCAAATCCTTTTGGTCACTGTGCATAATTATACATACTATATATAGCATTCTTTTTGTTATTTTAAAGAGGGCAAAACTAAACAGAATAAGGCAGATCAGAAGAAAACAATGTAAGTGACACAGATTTCAAAGCAAGACAACGGGAGATCTACAGTGGTTACCATAATGTTTCTTGTTTTCTTCTAAACAATTGCCTATATCTTCACACACAGTGAATTCATACAAAACAAAATAGTATTAAACTGATCAGAACAGAGTGACGAAGGTATTACAGGCCTTCAAAACCAGACAATAGGAAAATCAACAATGGCTGCCATAATGTCTCTTGTTCTCTTCAAAATAGCTGTCCATGCCTTCATGTATGTTGAAATTAAACAACACAAAACAGGCTAAAACCATTCCGAACAAAGAATAAAAGCATTACTGGATTTCACAGCATGATGATATGGAATCAGCAATGGACACCATAATGTCTCTTTTTCTTCAAAATAGCTGTTCATTTCATCACACATAATATAACTGATTCTCGTAAACTGTTTAGAAGTTCTAGGCATGTATAAGCCTCTACATGTACATCCATCCTTTCTGCATTAGAGGGCAAAACAAAACAAACAGGTTACTAGAAAAACAAGAAACAAAAAAGACAAGTAAATAACAATAGCAAAGAGCCCAAAATAATGATGATATAGGCCTTCAAAACAAGGTGGTAGGAACATAACTAAGGTTATTTTACATGGTGCTCTTTAAGAGCTCTTCAGATCACCAGACACTAACATGCACAATTGCTCCAATCCTATGAATATGAACTATTTTGTTCCAAGAACTTATAGAATTTGCAGCACAAGCATCTTAGCTATCCTAAGTGTGTTTATACAAATTTAGATATTTTTTCTTTTCCATTCCTTTTTTCCCTCCTCCCAGAGATTATTCTTTTTCCTTTTGAGCAGATTACTGTATTTAGTGAAGATTTTGTATCTTATGTACTCTTACTATTTCTTATATTAGGGAGACAATATGGTATTTGCACATGTGAGTTTGATTTATTTCACGTATGAGTATGGTCTCATGTTGCATTCATTTTCTTATAAATATTTCAATGTGATCATTCTTTATAGCTGAGTAGTACTCCATTGTATAAAAATATCACATCCTTTTTATGCATTCCTCAGTTGATGGGCATTTAAGTTGTTTCCAAGATCTGGCTATTACAAATTGTGTTGCTATAAACATGGGTGCATGTGTATCACTATGAAATGATGTTTTCAGTTCTTTTGGGAATATGCCCAGAAGTAGAATAGCTGGGTCAGATGGGATTTCCAATCCCCACTTTTTGAGGACCCTCCAGACTGACCTCCACAGTGTTTGCACAAGTCTGTACTCCCACCAACGGTGCAGAAGAGTTCCTTTTTCCCTGCAGCCTCTCCAGCTTTTATTGTTGGTAGTTTTCTTTATCCTCATTCTTTCTGGAGTGAGATGGAATCTCAGTGTGGTTTTACTTTGTATTTCTCTAATGACCAATGATGAACGTTTTTTCATGTATTTATTTGCCATTTGTATTTCATCTGAGAAGTGTGTATTCATCTCAGATGCCCAGTTTTGGATTGGGTCTTTGAATTTCAGGGATCTGATTTTTAAAAAATTCTTTATATGTTCTAGACAGAAGTCCTTTGTCTGAGGGACAGTTGATTAAGATTTTTTTCAAAATTCATGGGTTTCTTTTTTACTCTGTTGGAGATTTCTTTTGACATGCAAAAACTTTTTAATAAGATGTGATCCCAGGTACTGATTCTGGGAAATATTTCCCGTGTAGTTTGATTTTTGTTCATGAATTCTCTGCCTACCTCTATGTCTTCAAGATTTCCACCTACTTTGTCTTCCAGCAGATTCAATGTTTCTGTTTTAATATTTAGATCTTTGATCCATTTTGACTTTAATTTAGTACATGGTGATAGGCATGGATCTAGTTTTAGTTTTTGGCATATGGAGAGCCAGTTTTTCCAGCACCACTTATTAAAGAGACTGTCTTTTTTCCAGTGGATGTGTTTGGCCCCTTTATCAAAGATAAGGTGTTTGAGTGTGTTTGTAGTTGTAGTTGTATCTTTTAATTCTATTCCGTTGATCTTCAGGTCTGTTTTTATTCCAGTACCATGCTGATTTTATTACAGTAGCTTTTTAGTATAATTTCAAGTCAGGGATTGTGATGCCTCCTGCCTTGCCTTTGTTGCTCAGAATTGCCTTTGCTACTCTAGGTCTTTTCTGGTTCCAGATGAATTCTAGGAATGATTTCTCTAGATCTGTGAGGTATGCTAGTGGTATTTTGATTGGGATCACAGTATAAAAATTTTGGGAGAATAGTCATTTTCACAATATTTTTTCTTCTTATCCATGAACAAGGAATGTCTTTCCATTTTCTGAGATCCTCTTCAATTTCTTTTTTCAGGGTTTTATAATTTTATCTGAATAGATCTTTTACTTCTTTTGTTCGATTGATTCCTAAGTATTTCATTTTTTTTTTTGGATGCTGTTGTGAATGGTGTGGCTTCTCTTATTTCTCTCTCAGTGAGTTTGTAATTTGTGTATAGGAATGCTATTGATTTTTGAGTATTGACTTGTATCCAGCTACATTACTGAATTTATTTATTATATCTAGGAGTCTTTCAATGGAGTTTTGGGGGTCTTCTATGTAGAGTATCATGTCATCTGCAAATAATGATAATTTAACTTCCTCTTTTCCTATCTTTACTCCTTTTATTTCTCTCTCCTGTCTAATTGCTCTGGCTAGGATTTCCAGTACTATGTTGAATAGGAGTGGTGATAAGGGACACCCTTGTCTTGTGCCTGATTTTAAGTTTAAGGATTTCAGTTTTTGGCCATTTAATATGACACTGGTTGTTGGTTTGTTATAGATGGCCTTTATCATATTGAGGTAAAGACCATCTATTCCAATTTTCTGTAAGGCTTTTATCATGAGTGGGTGTTGGATCTTATCAAAATCTTTTTCTACATCTATAGAAATGATCATGTGATTCTTTTGGGTCTATTGATATGGTGGATTACATTTATTGATTTACATATGTCGATGCCTGGGATGAATACCACTTGGTCTTGGTATATATCTTCATGCCTGGGATGAATCCCACTTGGTCTTGGTATATAATCTTCTTGATGATTTGCTGCATCCTGTTTGCCAATATTTTATCGAGAATTTTTGTATCTATGTTCATTAGGGAGATTGGCCTGTAGTTCTCTTTTTTGGTTGGGTCTTTCTTAGGTTTTGACATTAGAGTAATATTTGCTTCCAGGAATGAGTTAGGGAAAATTATTTCTCTTTCAATTTCACTGAAGAGTTTGATGAGTGTCAGCATTAAGTCTTCTTTGAATTTCTTGTAGAATTCTGCAGTGAATCCATCTGGATCTGGGCTTTCTTTGTTGGTAAGTATTTAATTACATTTTCAATTTCATTAATTGAAATTGGGTTATTAAGCAGTTTTATATCTTCTTGACCCAGCTTTGGTAATTCATAGGATTCATAGGTTTCTAGGAATCTGTCTATTTCTTCTGTGTTATCAAGCCTATGAGAGTAGAGGTTTTTGGAATAAGTATTGATGATCTTCTGTATTTCCACGGGGTCTGCAGTGATTTCACCCTTTTCATTCCTTATTGCATGAATTTGAGTTTTTTCTTTCCTTTTTAAAATGAGGTTGGCTAGGGGCTTATCAATTTTATTTATTCTTTCAAAGAACCAACTCTTTGATTCATTGATTCTTTGTATTGTTTTCTTAGTCTCTATTGCATTGATTTCTGCTCTAATCTTTATAATTTCCTCCCTTTTTTGGCTTTGGGCTTGACTTGTTCTTTTTCTAGATGTTTGAGGTGTAGCATCAGATTCTTTATTTGTGTTTGTTCTGTTTTCCTGATGTGGGAATTTACTGTAATAAATTTTCCTCTGAGGACTGCTTTCATTGCATCCTACAAGTTCCAGTAAGTTGTATTTGTATTTTCATTTGCTTGCAGATATTATTTAATTTCTTCTTTAATTTCCTCTGTGACCCACTGATTGCTCAGGAGTGTATTATTCAATTACCATGTATTTGTGGGGTTTTTACCATTTCTTTTGTCATTAATTTCTAGTTTCATGGCGCTATGATCCAATTAAATGCATGGGATAATTTCAATTCTTTTGCATTTACCTAAGCATGTTCTGTGAGCTAGCATATGGTCTATTTTAGAGAATGTCCTGTGGGCTTCTGAAAAGAATGTATATTCTGAAGTTGTTGGGTGGAACACTCTGTATATGTCCACCAAGTCTATTTGTTCACAGTTGTGATTCAGTTCTGTTATTTCTTTGCTGATTTTCTGTCTAGTTGATCTGTCTCATTGTGTTAATGGTGTGTTAAGGTCTCCTGTTATAATTGTGTTATTGCTTATTTGATTTTTCATTTCTGTTAATATTTGTTTTGTATAGCTGGGTGCTCTGGAATTTGGTGCATATATATTTAAGATTGTTATCTCTTCCTCTTGAAGTTTTCCCCTAACTAGTGTGTAGTGACTTTCTTTATCTCTTTTGATCATTCTTGGTTTGAAGTTCTCATTGTCTGCAAACAGAATAGCTACTCCTGCTTTTTTGGGGGTTCCTGGTGCATGAAGTATTGTTTTCCATTCTTTGACTTTCAGTCTCTGAGTTTCCTTTTGGGTTAGATGGGTTTCTTATATACAGGATATTTTTTCCTGATCCATTCTGCTAGTCTGTGTCTTTTAATTGGTGAATTGAGGCCATTTACATTAATGGTTATAACTGATATATAGGTTTATTTTTGACATGTTATCTTTCTGCTGTTGGTTCTTTACCTTTCCCCTTTGTTTAATTGTCTGCCCTGCTTAATGACTTTTTTCTGTTGATGTTCTTGGAGTCTTAGTTATTTTTACGTCTCTCTAGAATATCTTTCTGTATTCTTTGCAGGGTTGGCTTAGTGGTCATGAAGTTCTTCAGCTGTTTTTTGTCATGGAAGTATCTTATTTCTCCATCCATGTTGAAGGACAGTTTTTCAGGGTACATCAGTCTGTTGGAAGTAGTTTTCCTTTAGGATCTGAAATACTTCATTACATGCTCCTCTTGGCTTCATTGTGTTGAGAAGTCTGCTGTGATTCTGATAGATTTTCCTTTATAGGTGATCTCTCTTCTCTCTAACAGCTTTTAATATTCTGTTGTTATGTTGGATTTCTGGGATGTTGATTATTATGTCTGGGTGTAGTTTTTGGCTATTTGTAGTTCTATATGCTTCACTTATCTGTATCTCAATTTCCATTCTCATGTTTGGGAAATTTTCAGCTATTACTTCTATAAATAGCCTCTTGATATCATTTGTGTTGTCACTTTCTTTTTTGTTTATACCTATCAATCTCATGTTGTTTTTCTTTGCATCATCTTGCAGCTGTTGAATTCTTATTTCCTGATTCCTTGTTATTGTTAAAAGATCTTTCCTTTCCTGTTCACTAGCTGCAATCTTGTTGTTGAGGCCTGAAAGTCTATCTTCACTTTCACTGAGGTGGTTTTGCCAACTTCTGATGGAATTTTTGATTTCCTGTATATCTCTTTGAATCTGCTTCATGCAATCTGTTTGTTTCTTATATTGTTCATTCCAGGTTTCCATCTTTTTGCATTGTTCCTCTAATTTTTAAACTATGTCTTCTTTAGATGTATTCAGCATTTCATGATATTTATTGTTTCTTCTTTTATCTGGGAGATTATTTCTGATCTGAGTTCTTTCATAGCTTCCTGGAGTTGTTTCTTTACCTCAGTTGCTATCATTTCAGGAGCTTCAGGTGTGTGGCTGACATTTTCTTCTATGTCCATGTCTCCTCGGCTTGCTTGGGATGGGCTGGAGGCTTGAGATTGCATTTTCCTCTTTTGCTTTGTCATTTTCCTATGTTACTTTAGGGAAGTTGAAGGCAAAGTGTCAATTGTTTCTTGGGTTGAGAATATCTACCCTTATTGTAGGGAGTTTCCCTAGTTAAGTGGAGATCCTTACCAGACCTTACCAGGTGGCTTCCAGCCACTTGGGGTCACCAGGTGGGACCTTACCAGTCTTGGAGCAACATGCCAAAGATTCCTCATGGTATAGAAATAGCTATGCACACTTTCGGCTTGAGAGGCAGAACACAGGTGGCTGCGGGCCACTAGGGGGTTGCTGGACGGGGCTCAAATAGGCTGGAGGGAACTTCTGGTGCATCCTCTGGTGATGTGGGATGCTCAGTGGGGTCTTACTGGGCTTGGAGCAATACACCAAAACCTCCCTGTGGGCACACCTTTGGCTTGTGACGAGGAACACAGGCCTATATAGCATTCTTATTGCTATGTTAATGATCTGTTGTGTATCGATTTGTCTACATTCTTTTTTCTTTCTATTTATTGATTTATTTTTTTGGAACCAGGGATGGAACTCACAAGCACGTGCTTGCCGGCCTGGTGCTTGTGCTGCTGAGCTAAATCCCCAGTCCTCTTTCCTTTTATTTATTAATCTGTGTTTGCAGTACGTCATGTTTACGTTTATCACAGGGAGTTGGTACGTGTATGCAAGCATCTTTACTCATCCCCTATTCCTTCCCTCTCCACTCCTTGGGAGCAACAGGTCACCCCAGATTCCTGCCTGCACCTCTCTTTCATGTCTTGTTCCTTCTCCTTGCTGTGTGCTGTAACACTTGGCAAGACATGGGGCTCAATGTAGGGGCGCCCAATAACTGGAGCTGTGAAAGGATGGTCAGTATGCTTGGGGGAATTGTTCAGTGGAACCATGTGGACACAGAGTTATTGTTGGAGTTTCTTTAAATCAAACATTTAACTCCATTATCAGTCATGGGGCTGTTGAAATGATCTATTTTATACTAAGTTTGTGGTTTCTGTGAAGTTGGTTCATTTTTATGTCTATTGTCAAATTTATGTGTTTCGGTCTATTTATTGTATTCATTCTCTTATGGCTTTTGAAGGCTGCCAAGTCTTTAATGAGAGTTCTGTTCTATCCCAGAGATTGGTAATTTGATTTTCTTCCTTATTTCCTTGGTCAGTCTTTCTAGAATTCTCCCAGTTTTACTGTCCCCAGAGAATCAGTGTGTTTCATTGTTTTCCTCTATTATTTTTCTATTTTCAGCTCAATACATTTTTGCTCTTATATTTATTATTCCTTTTCTTCGACTTAACTTTGGTTTCTTTTTGCTCCTCTAATCTTAGGTTCTCAAACTGGGTGCTGAGACGGTTGGTTTTTATTGGTGGCCTAACAAGATTCCCCAACTGCCTGTATGGAGGTTACAGTGAAAGGATGAAATAGGAGTCAGAGACAAATTGAGTTAGCACATAGTGGGGGTGAGGTTGAGTCGGAGGTCAGTGCCTCAAATGGGCAAAGACAGTGACACTCTGGGCTGGTCACTATTTAGTGCACGCGCACAATGATCGGAGGGGTTATCGGATGACTGAGGGAGGGCAGTGGTGATCTTAAATTGACCAAGGAGCTCATGTTGGTGTAATCTCTCCCTAGACCATCCCAGCATCCCAGGGACATTAAAGCCTCCTGGCCCTGCCTTCAACTTAGAGTTTTTGGTTCTCAACAGGTTTTAGACTTTTCTTTTCTACTGCATGTATTTGGTGGTATCAATTTCTATCTCAGCAATGATATTGCATATCCAACAAATTCTAGTGCATTGTGTTTTATTTTCATCTAGTGTATTTTAAAAACTTGATTCAATCCTTCCTCTTTGATTTGTTGCTTGTTTAGAGTTGTGCTGTTTAGTTTCCAAGCATGTAGAGAACGACATCCTGTGATCATTCTGGTATTGATTTGTGGTTTGATTCCTTGTGTTCAGGGGACACTTTCTATTTGACTTCAATTCTTTTAAGTTCATTGCATTTCACCTTCTGATTCAAGGGAGGAGTCCACCTCAGTCTGTGTTTCATGGGCATTTGAAAGGGATGTGTGTGGTGCTGTCATCATTTGGTGCATTCTACACGTGCTGCTTTGATTACGCTGGTGGTGCTGTGGTAGAATTTCTTGGTGTTGCTGCTGATTTTCTGTCTAATTGCTCTATCAGTTCTTGAGAAGGAGGTGTGGGTGTCTCCGATTAAAATTGTGGATGGCCTATTTTTCCTTTCAGTGTCACCGGTTTTGCTTCATATCTTGTGCAACCATTATGTTTAATACATGCACATTTAGAATGTCACCTCTGTGGAATGGTCCAGTTATCATTACTGGGTCTTGAGGGGCTGGAATCTCCTGTTAGAGGTAACCTATAGGTTGTTTCTGTCCTAAGCAAAGAATTGGTCAAGACAAGTGCAAATGGAAGCAAGGTTTTACATTTATTAAAGGTAAGAAAAGAAACAGGCTCTGCAGAGCGAATTTGGGCCAAGTAAAAGAACCAAAAAAAGCGCACCCGGTAGCGTGAGGACGGGTGGCTATGTAAGAACACAGTAGCAAAGAGCTCAGTGTTGACTTCCTGTTCGTATTGCTCACTCCTTAGGTTGACTCAGGTTTTGGCCAGTCCACTGAAAACCTGCTTGAGTTCTCACAAGAAGGCCTTGTGCAGGGCTTTGGGAACCGTTCTGTGCATGCGCCTTGGGATTTTGTACAAACAAGTTTGCTTTCCCAGGGAGTCTCAGCCACGTCTCCTCCCTGCCTCACTGTCATTGTACAATGTCTCTTAATTCTTCTTTTTTCTGAAATCTGTTTCATCTGCTATCAAGCTAGTACTTCTGCTTTATTTTTCTTAAAGTTTGCATATTATATCTTTTCCTCTTAAAAATCTTTATTAGTGTATGTTTATGATAGATACTAAATACACTCATCATGGGGAGTTGGTGCATGGCCATTGTCTTAATTACGTTTCTTGTTGCAAAGACAAAATACCCAACCCCCAAAGTTAAAGGGGGAAGGTTTATTGAGCTCATAGTTTGTGGAGGTTTTAGCTGACTCCAAGGCAGAGTGGTTTGGCAGAGGGATACAGTTCATGGTAGCACAGGACAGTAAAAGCAAGAGCAAAAGGGCAGAGCTAGCTTCTTTTTCTCCCTTATACTGAATGCAGGCTGCCCACCCTAGGGCAGGTATTGCACTCACATCCTCAACCCCAGCACTAAACAATGAACCAATCATGAACTCCAGATTCAGCTGCCTCTGAAGAGCCCACCCCTGTGAATGCATGAGGCTTTTGGGCAAAGGGACCATCCAGACACAAATCATAACAGACATATAGCATCACGATCCTTTTTACCTTTCTTTCCCCACCTCCCTCCCATCTTTCCCCATTATTTTCTAGGGCTTTAGGAGGCTCTAATTGCTGAAAAGGAAAAAAGGACCATAAAGTTGCAGTGGTTTGTAGAAAGGGAGAGTGAACGAAAGAAAAGAAAAGAAAAGAAAAGAAAAGAAAAGAAAAGAAAAGAAAAGAAAAGAGAAGAAAAGAAAAGAAAAAAAAAAGAGATAAAAAGCTACAATTCAGAGGGTCAGAAGTTGAAGAAGTGGGGAAGAAAAATTGAAAAGCCTTTGGTTGGACTGTCGAAGTCACTATCCCAGGGCACTTTAACCTTCTGCTACAGTCGCCAAGAGAACTGTCGCAGGCCAGGGTCCTAAACTGGAGATGAAGCACCTAAACCCAGGCTGACCCTAGGATAAACTTGCTGACTCCCACTGCAGAAAAGAATTTTCAGGACTCATCCATAAGAGGCAGGGAAAGTACTTGTTTAGGAAAGCACGTGTTCAAGAGCAGAGTTTGAACGTTCAGAGAAATGAGACTGGTCATGACCTGGGGCTGGGTAGATTGATAAGACTTTGAGCGGAAATCTGCAGACCCTGTAAACCTACAGAAAGGGGAGATGACGGAAGTGTCCTCCTCTGCAGTGGAAGGCGTGACACCCACTACGCAGGTGGCCACCATCACCCAGGGATGGAAAAACCAACTTTTCAAGTGGAAAAAGAGTAGCCACGGTCCATTTGCAGGTAAAAGGAATAGTCCAGGCTTAGCACCTTCTGGGAAGCAAAGAAATATTAAACTGGTTTTGTGTCCCGAAGCTGCAGTTTTTATCATTATGATTTTGTGTCTCCTTTTAGCCTGTCTTTATTTTTCCATCCTACCTCACAACCTGACTCTGATCCGCAGACAAACCCCTGTTCACTTGGACTGCCTGTCTCCCTCGGTACCTCTAAGAACTTACAACTGTTGTGGGCCCCACACGGATGATGCAGAATGATCTCCCACCCCAAGGGGAGCCGAAGGGAGCCTTAATTTTGAATGTGACCTGAATTCATCTCTGCTGGGGGACCTCACATGTCCACATCTTCTGGGTCCAGGACATGGATATTCTGAGGCCCTTATTCTGCAGACTATACGGGAAAATGAATGGCGAGGAAAACAAATGGAAGAAGACTTCCCGTTCTAGGCCCATGATTTCCTGTTGAGAAGTCTGAGAGCTGCAGCTCACTCTGTCCAATGGCAGCAGTGTCTCTGAGTGGTGTCCTCCTCTGGCCTGCTCTGGCCCTGGACTGGCTGTGAGCAGCCTGATGCACCAGTGAGAAGCCTCCTGTGATGATGCTTCGAGGCATCTGAGTGCATGGCAGATCCCAGGCTAATTTCATGACAACAGAGGTCCCGTCTCCCTCCCAGGAGGAATGGGCAAGGTCACTGGGGTCCGAGCACCTGTGAGGGGGGGACACAGCAGAATGGTTGGCCCCACCCAGTAGTGTCTGGATGATCTTCCAAACGAGAGACCCCTGCCTCTGCCATGACCCCGTGGGGTGAGTTCACCCCCAACTGGAGGAATAGGGGTGGGGATCCCAGGAGTCATAGAAGGTTCACCACCCTTTCAAGTAAGAGCTGCCAGCAAGAGGCTTGTTCAGTTGTCTCCCCTCACCAGAGGAGCAAAGCATGTTCACATGCAGACATGCCACGCATGCACAGATAAATGCACGCAGTGACATGTTTACAGACACACAAATGCAGACACAGACACACATAAAGCTGTGCACACACATACACAGAGGTACACATACAGTGACACATGTGTGCAGCAAATACACACATAGACGCAAACACATAAATGAGAAACTAGCCCTGTCTTTTCTGGCAAAGGATATAAACAGGAATGCCTCCATCATAAACTTTATTTCACCCTAGGCTTCCCACCTCCACCCACTCTGCAGCTTGGACTCCAGGAACATCTCCTGCCAAGGTCTTTTGGTTTCCTGTGCTCACCAACCCCTTAAGCAACTCTGCCTGGCAACCCTGCCCGGCCCTCCCCTCACACCGCCTAGACTAACCAGTCAGGATGCAGTGTGCACCTTCAACCCAGCCAATGGAAAAAAAGGTCAGCTGCTTCTCACACGTTAGGCGATGAAGGGAGCCTGTTCCTTCCCTGTGTTCTTGCTACCTTCCTGTAGGGCTGTCGCACACCTTTGTGCAGAAGTGAACTTGGCTTGTCGAGATTTCTTGGTGTGTGTTTTATTCCTGCACCGACAAGTTGAGTTTAGGGCTTATGGCTAACAA
The DNA here is from genome assembly GCA_004027455.1 of Hydrochoerus hydrochaeris. Classification (NCBI taxonomy): domain Eukaryota; kingdom Metazoa; phylum Chordata; class Mammalia; order Rodentia; family Hydrochaeridae; genus Hydrochoerus; species Hydrochoerus hydrochaeris. The sequence continues at coordinate 102,576 of PVLA01005151.1, read as the reverse complement.
CCTGTACATGCACAGCTAATGTCCATACATATGAAGACATGCACACATAGGCACATACACACAGACACAAATTCATCCACACATGCACACACATACAGAGACACGGACGTGCATGCATGTGCTCATGTGCAGACACATACGTCTATACATGCACGTATGCACACACAGGTATGCACACACAGGTATGCACATGTATAGGCCATACTCTTGTGCACAGGAACAAGACACCATGGTTGCATTATGTTACAAAGTCTGGAAGCAGAAGATATTACAGACAGCTAAATTAGAAATTTATGGACAATCAGACAGCTCGGGCCCTCAAAGAAGTCAGCACAGAAGGTGAGACCCACAAGCTGTGGCTGCAGGCAATTCTGAAGAGAGCTGGGCTTCATGATGGAGATGCAATAGCTAGGATTTCCAGCCTCTCTAGAGATAAACAGTAACTGGAGATTTTACTGTAATTAGCACTTCCTGGTCCAGTGGGCCCAGGTAGGCATTGGGCACATAGGTGAGTGTCTTAGTTACTTTTCTCACTGCTGAGACAAAATACCTGATGCCCCAAATGAAGGAAGGAAAGGTTTATTTAGCTCACAGTTCATAGAGGTTTCTGTTCATCATCAGCTGGTTCCAAAGCAGGGTGGTGTTGCAGAGGGCAACTGTTCATGGCAGTGGAAGACAGCAAAAGCAACAATGAATCACTTTCTTTCCCTTTATCTTATCCAGACTTCTGGGATTAGGGTGGTGCCAATGCAATCAGTGCAGTGATCCAGCAATCACCCAGCTTTAATCCCAGCTCCCTTAACCCCAGCATTGCACTATGAATCAGTCCCAAACTCTAGATGTAGCTGCTTCTGTAAATGCCTGCCCCCATGACTGCATGAGGCTTTGGGGGACATCTAGGCCTAAACCGTGATGGTGGGTGACCAGAACATCTTGACCCTTCCTTCACCTCCCTTCCCAAGGATGACTTTGTTCTTGACACGCACCTTTGCTACATGACTAGTTTCCATACAGAGTCAATATTAGCTAAGCAGCTTTACTTGTAATCCTATAGGTTAATTTTAATATTTCCTGTGTTGTAGCTACATTGTGACTTTGCTGTCTAAATCACCCCTGACAAAGGTCATTGGTGGCCACCGCTTGGGATCCCTCCAGGAGTTATTCTTTTCTTTATTTCCAATAAAACTCTTCCAATTTCCTTGTTTCCCACTTTTGTTCCTTGATTTGTGAGCCCATGAACTTGGCATACCTGACATCCATCAGGTCAGGTTATTTTCCCCTTTACAAAGGGAGAACAAGTGAGAAGTGGGACCAGAGCGCAGTCAGGACTTCAGACAGTGTGCTGTGTCCTCAGCCCTCCTGGGGTCTGGCTGGAATGAGGGAAGGGGGGGGCACCCCTGGTGGGAAGGGGGGGTGCCACTGGTGGGAAGAGGTAGACTTGGGAACTTTCTGAAGGCTAAACCAATAGGCTAATGGGGAGCAGGACTGAGGATGTGGAGAAAGAGCAAGGTCTCTGGGGGTCCTTCTGGGGGAACAGAGAGGAAAACAGGATACAAGAGCCAGGAAAGATAGCTACCAACTTGCAGGGGCTCAGGGCTGGGCCACACAGTGGGGCAGCCAGGGGAGGTGCTTACAGCAGGGCTGGACTCTGGAGTTTGAAGGTCCATGATGAATGGGGGTGTGTGGTGACTTTGGTTTTGCTGGGAACTGTGCGTGGACCAGTAAGGCCAGGGAGTGTGTCTAGAGTGGGTCTGGTCCAGGCTCCCACAGAGGGATCACAAGGAGCCCTTGTCTTTCCCTTGGCTCCAGTTTTCAAGGTGGGCACTTTTCACCTGGGTAACTTTCACCCTGGATCAAAAGGCCATCAGAAGGGCTGATTATACAAATGAGCACCCTCCATTCTCAGAGGCCAAACCAAACAATGCAACCAGCCCCGCAGTGCAGGTTGGGGGAGTCTGTAGGTGAGGGGGGGCGGGTCCTGCCTCCAGGGTCACCTGTGTGTGATAAAGAGCAGCAGGAGGCCAGGAGCCCACTGCAGATATGGGCACCAAGCTGCTGCTCCTGATGGCCATGGACCTGAGCCTGCTGCCTGTCCTGGGAGCCAAGAGGCCTCTGATGACTCCTGCTGACTCTGAGGAGGTGACAGACCCTGGGGCAGGGTGAGGGGTCAGGTTCCTGGACTGCATCAGCGGGGTGCCTTGTCTTAATCCTTGGTGACTTCTGCCCAGCAGAGGAGAGAGGGTGATGAGTGACCCTGAAGACAGTACAGAATCTTCCTGTTCTCTGTGTGGGAGAGGTCCAGCTTCTGAGCGGTGTCTTAGGGAGGCCTCCCCAGAATGTCCCTGACCTGGGTCTTGCCAGCCCTGCTACCCAGGGACCTGCCTCTTGCCTCTGCTGTCTGTGGCCTGCTGAGAAGCTTCTTCCTGTTCCTCTGACAGACTGCAGTCAGGATTTCATTTCACAGAGAAACCTTCATTCTTGACCGTTGTAAAGCAGGCCGTGAATTGTCTGGGAATGTTTGATTTTAAGACACTGTGATAAGTCTCATCCAGACATTGTGTGTGTGTGGGGGGGGGGGACGAGAAAGCACCCCAGGCCCTGTCACTGCTGTGTATAAAGTGCCTGGTCACTGTGCACCTTATCTTTGATGTCCTTCTCCTGGACGCTAAAGTGACCCTGTCCCAAACAGGTCTAGGGGTCTAAGCCAGAGTCCAGGATCGCTGGGTCACTCTAGCAATAAGTCCCTCCCTTGGCCTATCTGTCCTGCTGCAGTGCCTCCCTACTGTGACCCCGAGTCCCTCTGTCCCCTCTCACTGAGTTGACCCTCTGCTATAATCTCTTGGCCATCTTTGCCTGGAGATTGTGCTCCCCTGTCTGGCACTTTTATACCAAATCCTTGGTCTGGTTCCTCCCTGTGCCCCTCATCAAGGACTTGCACCCCAGCACTCCGAGACCCAACTATGATCCCGAGGCCCTGGCTGAAGGTGACCAGTGAAGTCACAGTGTGGGCAGCGCAGGCCAGGAAGCAGGTGGGAGCTGGAGCTCAGGCTGCTGGGGGGGTCATACGCCCAAGGCTACTGTGGTTCTCAGGGCAGCGCCTCAGAGCTCCCTGCTGCTGTGGTTGGGGGGCGGGGTGTGCTGACAAGGTCAGTTCTTAGAGGAGCCAGGTCCCTGCAAGGTGGGCCTAGCAGTGGCAACTGTGGTCTTTGGATGAGATGTTGCTCCGCTGGGGCACTTTGCCATCCACACCTTGCTGGTTAATCTCCTTGTGCACTCTAACCCCTGCCCCGGCCTCCTGGCTTAGCTCGCTGTAGGTGGTCCCAGCTCTCTTTAAGGGTCCCAGGGTCCCCCAACCTGCACTGAGTCTCTCAACCAAGCTCTTGTCTTTCTGCGGCTCCCTCTTTGGCTCCAGTCTGAAGAGGACCCTTTCCTGTCCTCGTTGTGGTCCAGGAAGGTTTACATTTGTAATCCCATGGAGAAGTGATTGGAATTATAGAGTGAATTTCAATCTACCACTTCCAGTGCAACCCACGGTGGGAAGAAGACACTGAGACACACACATGCAGTTACCGGGGCGGGGGGAGCCTAAGTGGTTCACTGGAACAAAGGCCACGACCCAGGGCCCAACCCAGGTTTTATTAATCCTCCATGGGGGAGTGGCTTGGGAATGAGTGACAGACAGTGAGAGTGGTGGGAAATACATGACTAGTTGAGAGCTGGGCCAGGTAGGAGCCCTGAGATCACCTCTGCGATATGCAGATGGCAAGAAACCCAGAGAGAGTGATCTGTGTAACACGGCTGAGGAGGTAGCTAATAATCTGGGGTCGAGCATCAGCTCTGATGCACGGTCCTGTTTGCCCTGGGAAGTCACAGCCTCTTTCTTGAGGCTTGGTCCCAGCCGACAGCATGGAGCACGGCTCTCCATCCGCTGAACCACGTATTTGGGGAGTCACTGGGTGGGGGAACCCTGACCTGTCCTTTGCTTCAGGTGACACATCAGCTCTTCAGCCAGCCCAGTTTACATTGCTTAAAGCCAATTGAAGGGACAAAGGAAATGGCCTGGCCAGCTCTGTGCACACCAATACATGGAGATGGGGCCAGTTTATCCAACATGGAGATGGTTGCTCATCTTTCCAAGCAAGGTCTTCTGGGTGGTTCCCCACACCAGCCTGCATCTCCTCCCCCTGAGTCCTCCTTCCTCTTACACCCTGTTCAGGATTGACTCCCTCTCTCCAGCTTTTAGGGACCTGGCACATCATCTACTGGGCAGGGGACATCCCTGTTCCCGCAAAGCAGCAGACTCAACCGCTGCCTCCCTTCACGTTTACCAGGAACAAAGACAAAGGATTGGCGTTCAGGATGAATTTCCGGTGAGTGCGCTGCATGCAGACTCACCTCCATTCCCAGCTCTGGGTCCTCCAGCCCTGTTCCTCACCTCCCGCCTCACCTGTCACAGCTTGTCACTCTGATAGAAAATGGCCCTCTTTCCTGTCATCTCTGCAATGTGCCTGGTGACCCCCATGACAAGGGTAGCGATGCTCACGCTGACACTGAGCCTAGCACAGGAGGCAGGGGACCCCCTGGCTGCCCTCTGTGCAGCTCACTGTGACCGGAGCTTTGCAGCATCGCGCTGCTTGGTCCTGAAAGAGCCCACTCTGGGTGCTGGGTTCTTTTCATGCAGAGACAGAGCGTCCGGATCCTTTGGGATTCTGTTCTAGGTTCCAGGTCAGTAAGGGCAGACCCAGGACTGTCGTCCTGGAGACTTTTGGAGAAACAGCTGGGGATCCAGGGCAGGCCCTGGCCTCCCTGATGGGAGATTACCTGAGGTGGGCAGGCTGCCAGGCTGCCTGGAACTCACAGTGTGGGATTGTCGTTCTCTGTACCTGCCCAGTGTCTCTCCTGCTGGTTTCACCTGGGGCACACGGGAAGGGGATGTAGAGTTCATGGTAAGTCGTGCTCTGGGGGCCGTGGGAAGACCTGGACCTCACCATCCCCGATAGGAGATGGTGGGCGGTGTCAGAAATCCCAGCCCGGGCCGTGTGGAGTCTTTCTGGGGCCCCTGTTCCTGAGTGTCTTGTGTACCTGTAGAAGGGACTCCCTGATGCCATTCAGGCATCCTCGGGCTCCTGAGGGTTCATGTTCTGAGGACTCAGAGTGCAGAGCTGGCTTTGAAGTGTCACGCTCAGGAGGATGTAGGAGTCGGGGCTCACTCGGGCTCTGGGTGGGGAGGCGCAGGTAAGGATTGGGCGGGTACACAGGTGGAGGGCTCTGACTTGGATCTCGTGTTTAGGTTTAGAAGTCTGTGCTTTCCTTTTGACATGTCCCTGGCTGAATTCATTATCCCTGGTGCCTTCTACTCCAGTAAGTGGTAGATGAGAATTTTCTTAGTGGAGCCCATGGAAAGAGAGTCAATGATCACAAGTTCTGCCTCGTGCAGTGAAAGAGTATTTCATCTCCACCCACTTCCTGCCGGGGAAGGAACACGCCATCGCCTTCTACAAGGGCATGATGGGCCAAGTGTACTGTGAGATGATGGTGCTCATAGGTGGGTTCCAGCCCTTGCTCTGAATTTGCAAGCTGCTCACAGACCCTTGGGGTACCAGGCACAGACAGGGTGCACCTCCTGTCCAGGTGCTTGCAGTTCCCGCCCTTGAAGCCATCCTGGAGTTTCTGGATCTTGGTAGAAGTGGAATTTGTAAGCCCTCAGGCTATCTCATCGTCAGCTTTCAGATACCATCCCCGGTATGGTACCCGAGGCCCATGTCCACTCGTGACCCTCCTGGCCCTGGCCCCGACTCTGTCCACAGGCAGCCACTGGTGTGAACATTCTCTGACCAGGGGATACAGATGGAGCCGCTTTGCCCCTGAGACAGCAAGAGACATGTGTTACTGCCACGATGGTAGGGTTGGGGCCTGTCACCTAGAGGGCACTCACCCCTGCTCTACCCAGGACACAGACCCCAGAGAGTGCCCTGTCCTCAAGGTCAGCCATGTCCATGCGGAGCCCTTGAGCTTAACCTGTCACCATTGTATGCCAGTTAGAGCATCCTCCGACCCCTGAGACTTTTGGCTGTCACCACCCTTTCTTGCCTCTTGGTCAGACCTGTGCTCCTGACCACCCTCCATGTGCTGCCACCATGTCTAGCTACCCGTATCCTCAGCTCACTGGGTGTCTTTGGTCCCACAAGGTCCCAGTGATCACCTGAGTGGGGGCTCAGGGTGGAGTAGAGCGATATGGACAGGAACCCCCACTGCCTGCTCACGGGTACCTTCAGGTCATGACTGTGGCCCTCAGGGGTCCCCAGTGCTGCTCATTCTCATCAGTGTCCTTGGGTCACTTCCTAACCCTTTTTTTTCTAATCCAAATTTCTCCTGCCCACCCTGTCCTTCAGGCCACCCTGTTCCTAGGGAGGACAAACCCCCAATCTGAACAGGGCATGGTTTGCAGGGCGCAATCTCCCTGCTCTGCAGAATTTGAGCGGAGGATAAGAGAGACCAAGAGCTTCCAAATGTGTCTCCTGCCGGGAATCAGAAATCCCAGCGATGGCTCCCTGCAGAGGGGCCCGGGGAAGGGGCCAGGGAGGCAGTGTGACTCACCGCCATGTCCTGTGCCCTGGTAGGCTCTGGGGTGGTGTGCAGGTTGCCATTCTGGGTGGGTGGTGGCTCAAGGGGTAGGTGAGACGAGGTCCCCACAGGGTGAGGTTGGTGCTAGAGACTCTGAGGGGCCCTGGAAGAAGCCTCTTGAGGACCTTACTCAGGGGGATCATTCCGAGTAGGGTGAGTCCAGACTGGGAAATGGGGTCCTGCTCAGGAGGGGCTAGAGGGCTGTTTCTGGTGAGAAGTTGTCACCGATACATGAATCCCTCTCACTTTGCTTTTCCAGCTGTGACACTTAGCTGTCCTTTGAGGGTGGCAGAGGGAGGAGGTGTCCCTGAGCCCAGGATATTGCCTGTGTAGGACACAGCACGCATGTCCCCTGCTCTCTGGGATGGGAGTGGGTGGGGACCATTTCCTGTGGAGCCTTCAGAGAAGGGAGCCACGGGGGTAGGGTGTTGGTGTCACAAGAATTCATTACAGTCCTGTGACTCACATCCTAAACAAACGGCAAACACGATGTCTGCGATCCTGCGGGAAGGCTCCCACCTGGCCAGCTCCGGCTCCGGCTCCGACTCTGGCTCCGGCTCCGGTTTGCGCTGGGCAGGCTCACTGCTCAGGTGTCCTGGGGCAGCATGCTTGAGTCCTCAGTGCCAGGAGGCCTGGATAGCTAGGAAGGGCAGTGTCCGGCCTAGAGGGCGGGTGACCCCCTCTGCACCCTCCAGCCCTGGGGTCGCTGCCTCCGAAGCACCACCCTACACCAACTCCCCCTCAGGGCGCGCCTTGGATGGAAACCCAGATGTGCTGAGGACCTTTGAGGACTACGTGGTGTGGAAGGGGCGGGACAAAACCAAGATCGTCGACCCCCCCTGACACCGGTGAGGGAAGGAAGGGCTTTGCCCTTATTTCTCCTTCCCTTTCCTTCACGCCTTCCACTTGCTGGAGGATGAGCCTCTGCCAACACATTCTCGTGTATGTGGTGACCCAGGAGCGCCCCTCCTCACACACGGTCTTTCTCTGGGGCCACAGAGCCCTGTGAATACCGCAGGGAGGGGTAAGTGGACAGGGCTGCGGAGACCACTCAGGAAGGAGGATCAGTGGACTGTGCTGCCCTCCAACATCTGCAAGCATCGTGCTCCCTGCGAGAGCCCAGAGCCCAGCGCCCGCCCCTGCCCCTGCCTCTGCTGTCAATAAAGCCAGTTGATGTCCCTTGGGCATGTGTGTGACAGGGAGTCAGATGTGCCTGGGCTTTGTCTCAGCCAGGCATGAGAAGTGGCTCATCTGTGACCATGGCAATCACAAGCAGGGACTGTATCACACAGCTCCCTGCACACAGGTGGCTGCCATGAGGCAGGCAGGAGGGCACGGGGCAGGGAGGGGTCTGCGCTAATGTTTGTGACAGGAGGGAGGGGGAGGGGAGTCACAGCATGACAGCCTCAGAATCAGAGGCGTGACTGCCTGCACGATCTCAGAGGTCAGCTACCTGGGTCAGGGCCTAGCTTTGAGGACCCAGTGAGAAGGGTGGGGCCTGGGGTCTCTGCAGGTGAAAGGTGGGGTTTTCCAGTGAGGCTTGTATTATCTTTAGGAATCAGCTCAGCTGCAGAGAGGGCCTGGCCCTGCAGGGCAGTGAGTCTCAGAAGTCAGAGTATGGAAAGTTCACAAATGAGAAAAGCAAAAATAGCTGAACTGAGCTCAGAGTCAAAGGGAAGAGAACTTGCCTCTCCAGAGCAAGCATCCCAATCCGTGGTGCCCAATCCTTCTGTGCCCTGTAGTCCTGCCAGAGGCTGGTTATTGATGTGAAAATCACCACGTCCCCTTCTAAGACCACCTGCCCGGGTCTCACAGGAGCAGCAGGCTCTGCCCGAGTCAGGGCAGGGTGAGCGTGAGCATGGACGAGGGTCCCAGGGGCTGCCTGCTGGGTCAGAGACCAGCGCAGTGACAGGTGGCATAGGTGGCCCTCAGCCCTGTGTGCTTGGAAGCCCTGGAGAGGAAGCCACAGTGAGCAGCGTGGGCAGTGTGGGCTGGGGACCCCGAGGACCCAGCCTCAGCACAGGAAGAGCAGCTCCATGGACCAGGCTGGGTGTGGCATCCTCATCCCCAAGGTCTGGGAGTCACTGGCCCCAGGTGTCTCCTCTTCCTCCCCCAGCGGTCCCTCACAGCAGGGCTGTGGCAGGTACACTGGCCAGGGCGAATCTGTGCCAGGAATTCTGTTTCTGTCTTTTGCTGCGGAGGCTGGGAGCTGGTAAAATCCCTTCCCTCCAAGTCTTTGAATGAGGGAGTCACCGGGGGGCTGTCAATCTCCCGGGCTGCTCACCCTCAGGTCCAAATGAGACCCCAGGGTTGTTTGTGTCCTATGGCTTAGTTTAGGCCAATGGGCTTTGAGGTTCTTCCAGGCACAAGACTCTTAGGAGAAAACCTCCTTGTTGCCCTGGGCACCCCACAAGAATGAAGTCCTCGCGGTGGTGGGCTGCCCTGCTCTTGTGCATAAACACAGAACCCTGGAAGAAGGCTGTTTGTAGAGAGGACCCCCATTTAGATCCTCCTATAAAAGAGTGGAATGAGGCCAAGGGGTGGTCTGTCTAGCGGGAGTCACCCCAGCATGGTCACAGAAAAGCCAAGATTCACCAGGGCCAGACCATGCGGATGGTTCTCCTTTGCAGCTGGTGCAGTGCCTGGCACTGCCAGTACAGGGCACCAGGGGGAACTGAGAGTGGGGCTTCGGGTAGGTTCCAAGGTCCTCTTTCTTCTTCGGCTGGCAGTACTTGACTGGCAAGCAGGATGCCATCACAGTAAGGGCACCACCCGTGGGCAGCTTTGCAGAGAGCTCCACAGGCCTCCCACCCACCAGCCCCGACCTCAGCAGACCTCCGTGCTATCTCCCAGTCCCAGTCACATCTTCTCAGGTGACTGACCCTCTTCCATGTCTGTTCCCCCACTGAATTCACCACCTCGGTCCTTGGCTGGACCTTGTCCTGATTTCTCTTATTTCTACGTTCTTTAGAGTTCTCTTGGCTCTGGAGAAGGCTCTGCCCTGTTTCTGGTTGGAAATTCTTTGTGTTAAACGTTGCCTTTCAAATCCCTGTGTACCCCGGGTCTCCCTACTCCCTGGCCTGTTGGACCCAGGTTTCCTTGCCTGTTTTTGGCTGCTGGATACCGGGAGCCATGCTCCCTGCAGGGGCTCTTTCCCTGCCAGCTGCCGTTAATTCCTAGAGATAGTGACATCTTTCATAAATAAACCGACCAGCCCTCAGCCTGCACTGCCTTTGAAACGTGCTCACCTGGGTCTGCTATCAGTGTGCTGCTCTTAGCCGGGGCCGTGGACCAGACGTCGGGCGCAGCCTTACCCGAGCTCACACGGGGCTGCAGTGATGCCCCAGCCTCGTGGAAGCTTGCTCACACTGCCCCACCCCTTCCTGCCCATTGAAAGTGCAGTGATGCTCTCGCCCACATCTCTCTGCTAACTTGTACGTCCCTGCCTGGGCCTGAGGCTTCGCTGGGGCTTGCGCGCAGCGTGCGGCCTCCTGTTTCCAGGGCTCCTTCCACTGCCATCACTCTTGTGTCTGAGTCTCACCAACCCCCCAGTGCACATTCCTTTCTCTGTAGGTTGCTGAAACAACCCTAGATTTTCTGCTCCTCTGAATCAGTCCGGAAGGTTGGTTTGCAGGCGGTCTGGTCTCCGAAGCACTTCGTTTGAGCTGCTCCCAGCTTCTCATGCCCATTTAGCAAATGCGGAGTTGGGAAAAGATGCTATTCAGCAATTTTTGACAATAGGGAAGAGAACTGGGCTCCACTGCAATTTGTGCTTAGGTGACTAGACATCTAAACAGGACAGCGAGGGATGAGAGGACAGCGAGGGATGAGAGGACAGCGGCTTAAGTGAACAATGGCCAAGGGTTGGACAGTGGAAATGCAATTAGTCCACTAGTGCCTGCTGGTGGCACCTAGGGAAGTTAGGACTCTGTCCTTCCATAAAGGCCAGCAGGTGGAGGCCTGATCGTCTGATGTTCAGATTTCAAATGAAAGGATTTTGGGTTCTTGGAGAGGCGCTGTGAGCTGGACCCATCATTCTAACTGTAAGCGCTACTTAGTAGATTCTCCAAGAAAGGGAGCTCAGCAAGGCAGGAGGCGCAACGGTCCTGGATGTGGTTCTGTTACACAGCCAGAGTGACACAGCAGGACTCTGGCACAGAGCCAGGCACATGGATCAATGGGATGGAACAGGAGATGCAGGAAAAAAAGACCCAGACACATTGTGTCACCTGATCTTTGACGAAGGGGCGAAGATACACGCTGGAGGAAAGCCAACCTCTTTAGCAAATAGTGCTGGGAAAACTGGCTATGCACCTGCAAATGGTTGAAATTAGGCCCATTTTTCTCACCCCCACTAAACTAAAATCAAAATGGTTCAAAGATCTGAGGTTAAGACAGAAACACCTAATCTACTGGAAGATAACGTTGGTAAAGCTCTTGAAGTCATAGGCATAGAAAAAGTTTTTCTGAACAGAATCCCAATTGCCCAAGAAGTAACCAAGCATCAAAGCTTCTGGAGTTTTAAACTCTGATGAAGTAAAATTTGCCTTCATATTCTTGTTTGTTGTGGTCACTGTTTTAGCCAGTTTTCTCATTGCCAGGAAAATACCCGTCACCCAAAACTGAAAGGCAGAGAGGTTCATTTCATGGTTACAGTTTATGGTAGGCTGGTTCCAATGCAGAGTGACATAGTGGAAGAAAGCTGCTCATGGTGGCTGGCCGGGAAGCAGACAGAGCAGAGGAGCCAGGGAGGGACTGTGCCCTTCCAGGTCACCCTTCCAGTGATCCACCTCCAACCAGGCCCTGCGTCCCAACAGCAAGTCAGACCAGCACCTCCACAATCCAATTACCCTTCCAAATCCCCACCTATGAATGCGTGAGGATCTTGGGGAAATTTAAACCACAATCTGTCCTGATCTCCAAAAGACTCCTGTGTATATCTTTATGCAAAAAATTTAATCCATTTCGAAGAATTGTCAAACTCTTAACAGTTCTAGCGTCACTGAAAATCAAACTCTAAAGTCTCCTCTGAGACTCAAGGCAAACTCTTAGCTGTGAGCCCCTGTGAAAATAACTAATTAACTAACTAAATAAACAGTGCCAGCATATGATGGTACAGGGTAAGTATTTCCATTCCAAGAGGGAAGAATGTAGAAACCAATGAGAAACCAATGAGGAAAAAGCAAGGCTGAGCAGAGAATGGCAAACACTAAACCCTCTAATTCCATGTCCAGTGCTCAATGCAAGTTGTGGTGAGATTCAAATTTAAGATGACTTGGGTGGCTCCACTCCTATGTCACTGCCTGCTGCCATCCCCGTGGCCTCTCCCTTGGGAGGGGCAGCTCATTGCCTGTCCCTTTCCTTGCAGATATTTTACCTTCCTGGCTTCTCTAACAGTCCAAGGCCTCCCCTGTAGTTTCTCAGTGCTCAGTGATCCAGATACACGTTACCCTCTCGGGGCCACACCGCCTGTCTTCACAGGCCTTGTTCTGAGACATGGGTGGAAGCTTCCCTGATCCTGTAATTCTTGAGTTCTGAATGACATCAAAACCAGAACCCTGTAAACGATGCCAAACTGTCTCCAGACTGAGCTGCAGCTCGGCCCCCCGTAGGGTGTTGGAATGCCTGGATTGTTGAGCACTGTGAAATGGATCTCAGAAAACCAATTCCTACATGGCCCGTTTGGAACAAGGTACCTTGGGACTCTCTTCTCAAAGCAAGCTTCTGGACGTTTGCACCTTTTAGTCTGGGAAGAGGTGAGTTTTGGTGATTCCTGAGATACCCTCAGGCATCTTTCCTATTCAAAGGTCTTTACACATCTTTACACAGCCAAGTTCTGAAGCAACTTAGGTTCTTGGCTTCTTCTTAATCATTTCAATAACCATGTTCTCCTCTGCTCCACCTTTCCAGGCTTTTTGGGGTTTTCCTTTGTGGCAAAAATGAAAACATTTTAAATGACCCATCTGCTCTTGGTCTTCAGGATGAAGCTGGCTAAAAGCTGCCAGCGTGTCCCTACTGAAGGTTGCAATTTGAGCTGTCTCGAAATTTTTGCCACCAGAGCAATTATTTTGCTGCCCTTCATCTCACTGTCCTGAGAAGTCTCAGATGAACAAAACGTAGGTTAACATAAGGATGTTCTGTGATCATGGGTCAGACAATGATGGGTTGACTGGGGCTGGAGGCAAAACTTTCATCACTGGTACCACAATTCTTGTGTTTTATGTATTTCTGTCCCTTACATAGAACTGGACATTAAGGAGGGCAAAGCGTTTGGTTTATTTCTTCAAAATGCATTTGACGCATTTCTTGCACCTAAAAGAATGTTTGACAGGCAGAAATTGTGCAAAAATAATTAAATGCATGAAGAGTTTAATCTTATTCTTTTAAAGCTACATGTGCTGTTCCATGGGAATAAAACCTTTAGTTCAGCCATTGATGGATTTTTGATTACTCCAAGATTTGTAAGAAAATTACTATTGGACAGATCCGCTTGTGCGCCTGTTGGAAGAACTCTTGAGTTTAGCTGCTGAGTCACAGGCTGGATGTATTTTAAAAAATAAATTCATGGTCATTGTGGCTTTTCAAGGAAACTTTCGAGTTTGCGATTGTTGATTCTCATGCAGTCAGGAGAAGTAATACAGAGATCACATGCACCCTTTTCCTTGTTTGATATTTCTCAAGAACATGGGCCCCAAACACCAACATGAGTCCCTCAGATACCCTCCAGAGTCACACCCACTTTCCTCCTGCCACCCTGAAACCCAGCAACTGTGAACCCCTCTCCATCCCTACCGAGTCTGCTGGTTCTTGAATACAGTGTGTCTCTGCGTTCATTTGGATCTTTAATTTATCATCTTTGTGTAACTTCAGCACACAGTTCCATCTAAGATGGGTGATATTTACGTGTGGGTCAGTTTTCAAAGTCACTATGGATGATATTGTGCTTTTAATTTTACAGCTGAGTTTTAGAATGCAGGCACACAGTTGCTTTCTTTGTGCACTGATATTTTGTCTCAGTACCTTGCTGAATTCATTAATTCTGTTTTGCTCCAAGCCACTGGGAAAGGAAGGATGAGGACACCCGGAGACCAGACCCCTCGAACTTGGGCTCTGCTGCTGAGGCGACTGGCTGGGAGCAGGTACTAAGGCTGCTACGCCCAGGGAACTTGCCTCAAGAACCGAATAAGGTCCTTTGAATGATTTGCTTTGACCCCTCAGTACACGGGCTTTTGGAATACTTGTGCTTGTTGTGAGCCACTGTCCTCAGTGTTGTAGAAAAGCCTCTTCCCTTGCATCTTTGTCATGCTATGTTTTGTGCTGTTGATGACAGCCACTCTGATGAGGGTGAGACAGAATCTCAATGTAGTTTTTTTTTTTTTTTTCTTTTTGTTTGAGACAGGGTCTCACTATGTAGTTCAGACTGATCTGGAACTCACTGCATAGTCCAGGCTGGCCTTGAACTTGCAATGATCCTCCTGTATTGACCTCCCGAGTGTTGGGATTATAGGCATGTGCCACCATGAGGCTCTCTATGGGGTTTTGATTTGTATCTTTGTAATGTTCTTGTTGCTGAAACACAATACCGAGCACCCAAAAATTAAAGGAAGAAAGGTTTATTCATTCATTTATTTATTTTTTGAGACTGAATTTCATTATGCAGTTCAGGCCGGCCTTGACCTCACTTTGTAGACCAGGCTGGTCTCAGACTTGCAGTGATCTTCCTGCTTCAGCCTCCTGAGCGCTGGGATTATAAGTATGTGCCACCATGCCTGGCGGAGGAAAGGTTTATTTTGGCTCACGGCGTGTAGAGGTTTCAGTCCATAGTTGGCTGGTTCTAAGGCAGGATAGCATAGCAGAGGGAGACGGCAGAGGAGGAACAGTCCATGGCATAATTGTGGGGAAGCGGGGAGAGATCAAGGAAGGAAGCAAGGAGATAGAGCCCTCTGGGCTGCACCCCCAGGGACTCACCCTTCCCAACATCACACCTGGCTATAAACTCACCGTGGCCGGATTCATGGATGCGCTCATGGCCTCCGTGTCCCCACCTAGGAGCACATGACGTTGTGGGGGGACCTCTGGCTACAAACCGCAACAATCTGCATTTCCATAATGAGTAAATGTGTAAAGTATTTTTTGTGTACGTATTGGTCACTTGTACTTTTCTTTTGAGAAATATCTTTTCAATTCATTTGCCCATTTATTGATAGAAGGACTATATGACTTTGGGGGGTTAAATTTATTGAGTTCTTTATGTATTCCAGACATCAGCCCTCTGGTGGAGGAGCAGCTGGCATTACCCTCCCATTCTGCAGGTTGTCTCTTTACACTTCAGTTGTTATCATTTGCTATGCAAAACCTTTTTAATTTGATGTAGTCCTGTCTGTCGATTTTTACCATTATTTCTTGTGCTACTGGAATCTTACTCGGGAAGTCTTTGCCTGTACTTGTGGTTTCAAGTGTTTTCTCTGTATTTTATTTAGCAGTTGCAAGGTTTCAGGCCTTATATGTGGGACTTTGATCCATTTGGGTTTGATTTTTGATTTCTTTTTTTTTTTTTTTATTGGTACCGGGGATCGAACTCACAACCACGTGCTTGCAAGGCAGGCGCCTATGCCGCTGAGCTAAATCCCCTTGGGTTTGCTTTTTGTGCAGGGTGAGAGAGTTCTAATCCAATCTTCTCCATGTAGATGTCCAATTTTCCCAGCACCGTTTGTTTAAAGGGTTTTCTCCAATGTATGTTTCTGAGCCCTTTGTCAAGAATCAGATGGCTAGACAGTGCAGAGGTGCAGCCTCTCTGTTGTCATGGGAACCCAGGGGGACACCGTGGAGGAGGGTGACCCTTCCCATCACCATCTCCACTGCTGCAATCCAGGTGCTGCAAGGCCCAGAGGGGACCCCCTCCCCCACCGCTACCACTCCGCTATGGCCAGGACCGAGGCGAGCTTCCTGGGAAGGGACAGAGACCAGAGCGCATGTCAGCGACACAGGCGGGTCCCAACAGAGGCTCACGGGATGGTCAGGCGAGCTTGTTGGCGTGAAAAGCCCAAAGCAACAATCATCATAGGAGCCAACAGGTGACCGAGGCCTCTGGGGGGACTGGTGACCAGCTCGGGAAGAACCCAGGACTCGGGTCTTGGGACAGACACAAACCAAGAACACGCCTGCCTCTGTCCTGCGTGTCCGCGCGCCTGAGCACGCACGTGGGTGTCCGCTCGAGCTCTCCAAGTTCCCGGGCGCGGGGCGGCAGAAAGACAGGAGGAGAAGAAAATCCAGGCGGAGGCGGGAAGCTGGGGCAGGCGAGCCGGTCCTCCGGCGGGAGGAGGCCGCTGCAGCGGTTTATCTGTACACTTGCCACACGCGCCCCGTGGCTGGGCCAGCTTGCTTCTTGCGCCGGCGCGGTGCTCTGGGGCTGGGCGCCTGCTGCCCTGCACCCCGCGCCCTCGGGGCGCTCCTGCCCGGGCACTGTGCTCCTGGCTCTGCACCGCGGGCGCTCAGTAGCTCGGCGGCGCCCCGCGCTCAGCAGCCGCGGGCTCTGTGCGGCCCTCCGAGCGGGTCTGTTCTACCTGCGGTGCTCCCGCCTCTTCCATCCCGTCCTCTTTGACGGACTCTTTTTCTTCCTTCAGCACTTTTTCGTGTAGAGTTCTCTCACCACCCTGTTGGTTAGGCGGATTCCTAGGTATTTTAATGTTTCTTGAAGTAGTTGAATTGTTTTTCTTTTTTCTCTCCCGGCTGGTTATTTATTAGCGGATCGGAAGATCTATTGATCGTTCGATGTTGATGCTGTGCCCAGCCCTTTTTGCTGTCGTGGAGCTGATAGAAAAGTCCCCTGTCTGACCCAGGACAGATGCTTCGCCCTGCCTTCAGACCTGGACTATTGCCGTGTCTTTCCAACTGATTTGTTCGATTCTGTGCCCCCATCTGTCCTCAGGGTGACCTTGTAATTATGTGAAACACACCCTGACCCTGTCAAAGCCTTCTGGGTCTTTCCATTGCCCTCAAAATAAAAACTAAAGCCCTCACACGGCCCACCTCCCGCCACACTCGGTCCTGCCCAGCGTTTGACCAGCCTGTCCCCGTCTCGTCAGCTCCAGGCCTCTGCCTCCACGTCGGAACCTGGCACACGCCAGCACCCGTCCCCTGCAGGCCTGCCCGGGTGTCCCTCCCTCCCGGAAATCTCTGCCGCCTGAGTGGCTCACGGATCACCTCTCCCACTCCCTTCTGTTCCACGCTCTGATGTCACCTTGGCGAGGCTGACTCGAGCCACCCCATTTAAAACACAAGCACCCCTCCCTGTTCGCACCGCCTCCCCTTTTCCCTTCGCTCGTCCCCATTGTACTCATGACCTTAAAATAACATGTAATTAAATAAACCAGCACCTAAGCCAGAGCTGGAACTCAGTGGACAAAACGGTTAAGTTTATATACAATGAACAATGAACAATACTGCTGTGAAGAGAAGAGTTGTGGTTTGCTGGAAAAAAAGCTGAGGAAGAAATAAATTGGGGTGTTGCCTTCTACAAGTCTGGGTTCAGACCTGGAGGGAACATCTGTAGTGTAATTCAACGAATATTGGAGCATTTCTTGGATTTCCCAGGGTCAGACCCGGGCAGGGCCAGGGCAGAGGTAAATAGGTAGGAAGGGCAGCCTGGACCAGCCAGCAGGAGACATTTCTTCCTTCCTACAGACAGGTGACCGGTGACCAGGGAGCCTCCAGGACTGACTGGGAGTCCCCTTGTGTAGTCCCCCTGTTACGGTTTATACACTGTGTCAACTTGAGAAGTTTAGAAGTTTAATTAAGACACTCAGCAGGGAGCCAGGGTCATTTGGAAACATCCTCATCCCGTGCAAGAGGAGGGCACAGAGATTTGCGAGTGCTACACCGGTTCTGGAGGGTGGGGAAGTGGCCTGCATTCAATGTAAGGGAGGAGAGGCTTGTTTCCCCCTTTTCCTCTGGCTGCTGCCTTGAAGTGCTGACCCTGTGCCAGGCCACCCTGCCTGGGAGCCAGCTGATTATGGCCTGAAACCTCCACTAACCTGTCTTCCCTTCATTCTGGGTGTCAGGTGTTTTGTCCCAGCAACAAGAGAAAAGTAACCAAGACAGCCACTTACCACCCCTGGAGCTCACTGAGCTCAGTATACAAGGGTCTCAGGTGTCCCCTAGTGGTGCCACTGTACATGGGACAGCAGGAGGAAGAAAGGAAAGAGTCAGAAGCATCCTGGAACTGGGAAGGAAGGTTCATCTTCCACAACCTTTCCGAATAGGCTTAGATTTTGCCAGGTATAAAAAAAGAAATGCTGACCGAGTCCAGTAATGTTATTGTCGAGCAGGCGGTGAAGGGTGTGTCTGGAGATGGAGGCAGAAATTCGTCACAGGTACCGCAATTCACTCATCTGTTTTGCTGTGCGTGTCCCTCACCCACGGACTGCAGTGCATTTGGTGCGTTCTCTGCACCTGGAAGAATGTGTGGTAACAGAAAGTGTGTAAAAACCGTTTAGCACACGAGCGCATTTCTCTATGTAAAGCTGCACATACTACGTCATCTCATGGACACAGGAAGTTTTGCTGAGCCATTGTTATTTTGGTGGTTTGGTTGACTGCTGGTAGGAGGTGAGGTCTGGTCAGCGAGAAGCAGGGGCAGAAGTGGCTAGATCTTTGGGAACTGAAGTAGAGGATTTCCTGTCCTCTCCACCGGAAGTGAGAACAAGCCTCTGGCCTTGTGGGCCAGTGTTGGGTCTCTGTAGCCAGTGAAGGCGGTGCTGCTAACGGTGATCAGAGTGGCAGATTGGCCCCTGCTGGCCAGTCGGTGCAAGAGGATGAACCTTGCATGGTGTCAGAGTCAGGGTAAGCCGCTTTCTATTTTTTCTTCTTCTTTTTTTGGTACCAGTGATCGAACTCACAACCTTGTGCTTGCCAGGCAGGTCCTTGTGCCACTGAGCTAAATCCCCGGCTAAGCTGCTCTTTTGAAAGTTGAATGAACAGTCCCCTGTGAGATGTACCTTAAAAGCAGGAGCCCCAGATTTCCACTGCATTATCGAAGATGGAGTGTATTATTTGGTTTTGTGGGCAGCTGTGTTCCCTAAAGAGTTGCCTTTTGCCAAGATTTGCACTTGGAACTTGATGACCAGCATGGTCAGGAGGTGGCTACTGTGTCTAGACCTTATTCCTTTATTAAATTTGATATCTTTGTTCAAAAAACCAAGAAGCTCTACATTGACACTTGTACCCAGAGAAACCTAGGTTCCCTCAACCCCGAATTGCAAACTGTGCAAAGGATCATGGTGACCGGTACTAAAGAGGTGTTGTATTAGGGAGACACACTTGTAGCACTGGACTCAAAGGTTAAAATCTGTCCAGCCTGTCCAGGAGATATAGCTGGGATGTGAAGTACTTGAACATGTGTTGCACTTAAGCCAGAGCTGCAGGCATTGCTGTATTTTTCATGTTCATAGCTGTGTGTGCAATTGTGGTGGCTGTGAATAGTAAATACGGTCACTGGTAGGAGAGAAATTAGAACCTGGTGGGTGTATGTTTCTGGAAGCTGAGCTTGCAGGTGGAACTTCTGTCTCTAAAGACCTTGCAAGAAAAAGATGTGGCATTTTTATACAATGGAATATTACTCAGCTATAAAAAAGGATGATCTTGAGGCCTTTATAGGCAAATGGAGACAACTTGAGACTATCCTCATTAGTGAAGTAAAAAAAGAATCATATTTATAAATATCATATTGTGTCTCTAGTGTAAAAAGTAAATAAGAACTACAAGAGTAATAAAACCAAAATGTGTAATTGCTATTGTAACTTGAACAACTACATCCAGGATGACAGTATGTAATTTATAAATTACTGATTTCTTATTGGGGCTTTTTCTCATTCTCCTTTTTCTTTCTTTCTTTTAGAATTCTGTATTGCTGCTACCCTTTTTTCTGTTTTTTTTCTCTTCTCTTTAAATAAAATTTTAAAAATGTATAATTGCTATTGTAAAAAAAGAGGAAAAAGGAAGCGCTATAAAAGATATAGCTGCATGTATGTTTAGGTGTGTGGGATTGATGACCATATTTCTAGGTTCTTGTTGGATTGTTGAACAGATCTGTTTGCACTCTCACTGCTTTAGTGGCCACTTTGTGTGCTTTAATTCTGTAACCTGAATAACTATTTCTAAAAGAACAATATGTAGTTTATCAACTAGTGATTTCTTACTGTTTATCTTCTTTTCTTGAAGTCCTATAATATTTCTACCTTTTTCCTGTTTTTTTTCTCTTTAAATAAAAAAAAATAGACCTTGCAAGAAAAGACACATCCTGACAATGAAAGATCCCTGTCATTAAATGAAGCTTATGCCTGTGGGGAAATTCTCTTTGAGGGGTAGAGGCTTTCTCTGGATGCAAAGTCATATATGTTCAGGGTAGTAGACTGTTTTATTTTTTCCCTCCTAGTAGGATTTTACAGCAGCACTAGCTGGGGGCATTCTGATCCTCTAAGAGAGTCATTGATGAAATAAAAGGTAGCCAACCTGTGCTAGCAGCATTCTGAAATGCCTTCAGAGATGGTAGCCCTTAGGGGGTTTCTGACTGTAAGCGGCATTCATTCCTCTTTGTTGGTGACATTTGCATTTTTCAGTAATCTGAGTTTTTGATGGCCTTTCAAGCCAGACTCCACGTATGTGAAGGTGAATTGCCATACTGTGCCGATCCTGACTGTTGAGCCTGAAGAAAGTGTGACTTTCTTGTTTTCCTTTCATGATCTTTTGCTTATTGCCTAATTGCTTTAGAGTTAAATGAATTATGTGAAGATACATTGAAATTACATAGCACTCCTTGATTGAGAAACTAAAGTTTTCTTTCTCTCATTTACATATGGAACAAAAAGACTCAAATGAGTTTGAGAAATGATTAAACTTATTTTGCAGCATTTGGTTTATATTAATAGAAAAGCAACATAGCAGAGTGTGGCCAGAGTTCCTTGGCTTGATAAGAAGAAAGGCCCAGCCCAGCATTCATCCCCCTGTTCACTCTGGTCACTGCTCTCTGTTTATCCCCACTTTTCGTTTTCCTCCTGCCACAGTTTGGTGACCTTTAAAAACTTCCCCTGTGCCCAGCAGTTTCATGTCCCATGCACATTCTTTCATACACAGCTATGAACATGATGAAAAATACAGCAATGGCTGCAGGTCTGGCTTACGTGTGACACATGTTCAAGTACTTCAAATGTAAATATTCGGCAGTGTAGTTATTTAAATTTAAAACAAGAGGATCACCTACTCAAACTTCCAGCTACACTTATATGAGAAGTCTGTGAGGGCGCTTCCTTCCCATTTCAGTTTATATAATTCTCTGAGAATGTACTAGAGGTTAAGAACTCATTCCCAGTACTTTCTGCCAACTCATAAATGTACCTATAGTTATTTCCCTCTTTTACTCAGGGATGATGGGATTCCCTTTCACCTCCCAAGGTGGAGTATTTTAAATGTAGAGAATAGACCCCATGAATGTTATTGCAAGATGTAAGTCCTGTAATACTGCAAATATTTCTTTAAATTTTATAAATAAGATAAGCCATTTTCTTATTTCTGAACATCTTTGAAAAAATAACTAAGGGATGAGTTTGTGACCCAAAGTAATCTTCAGAGTTACTGCCTGACAGAGTTACTGTCTTATCTCCTTATAATGAGGCAAGTAGAAATGCTTATTTTATTGTGTATAATTTACAAAAATAGAATAATTTTTTTTCCTATTATAGATCTCAAATTTGCACATTGGAGTTTTGTGTATGAAATCCAGAGGTTCCCTTTTATAGAGAACAAGTGCTTTAAGTCCCTAAATGGTTTATTCCTTACATGATAGGGGCAATAAATCTTTGATAGGCTGAGAATCTACATAACAGTACATAAGCTTCATATTCGGTGCTTTGGTAAGAGTAAGGGCGGCAGCTCAGTGTTGCTGCAGCCTGATGGTCAGGAGTGAAATAAATATTTGTAGACTGTTTAAAAAAAAGGAAGAAAAGAAAAACCCCCAAGAGGTGGGTCACTATCAACTCCTCCTTTGTGGATGTGCTACCGGCGGCCGTGACGTGAGCAGATTTTCTACCTCTGGGCCCCTCTGCCATGCTGCTTCATTTTTTTGGCTGACCATGGACAGAAACCTCCCAAAACATGAGCTAGAACACATCTCTTCTCCTTTAAGCTGTGACAGTTGGGTAAAGCGTCTCAGAGCTGAGAAAAGTGACAAAGACATGGCCCTCTCAGAAGTGGAGTGGAGCCGTACTGCTTTGTTCTTGAAGGAAGGCTGAGCACAGACTATCTGTCCAGTTGGTTATTACTCCCGTCAGCTGGACCTGGCCATTCACCTGCGCGTTTAGGCTGCAGCAGTGTCTATCAGAGGAAACAGGAGGAGAGAGAACACAGGTTTTAAGGAGGAAATCTGTGAATCCATCAGTGGCCGGGAACTGTCTATGATGGTTGGTCACTGGGCCAACTGGGTCAGTCATCAACACCTTCTACCTCAGTCTGCCTCTCTTACTGACCTACTCGTGCTATGGCTTGAGTTTGTTCTGCAGCTCAGGCTTCAGGGTGGTGGTGGCCACAACCTATGAAACGATTTAAATAGATGATTAGTGGAACAAGCTACAGTCCCCACTGTGGAGCTCATCTCTAAGCTTTATTTGTATTCATCTTAAGCCTCTCCTTAATCCTTGGTACCTCTCCATCCTGAGGTGCCATGCTCTGGGTTGGTGCTCATAATGGTTTAGACCAAGAATACCCCCCATCCTCATGCACTCATGGGCAGGGCTTTTGGAAGCTGATTGAATTATGGGGATGACATTGCTGACTTGATGTGAGAAAGTGGGGTCTGGTTGGAAGAGGCAAATCCCTGGAGGGGTGACCTGGAAGGGCACGCCTCCTTCCCTGGCTGCTTCTGACCTCTTCTGTCTTCTCCTGTTACCTCCCCAGTGTCTCCTGCTCCCCTGGCCTATATCATGGTGATTCAATGTGTGTGTGCACATTGGTGTGACTGCAATTCCAAGTGAACCTAGTAAAGTGGAGAGAAGGGGGCTCCCCTGGGAGAGTTGAGCAGGGATTTCCAGGGTCATAAAGCCTTCATTTCTAAAACTGACCCAGGGGAAAACTGAGCCTGGCACTGGACACTGTAGTCTTCCTTTTGGAATCTTGTGGCTTGCCTAAGTTCTGGGTATTGTTGAAGCTCTTCGGATACTTTCTTTCTCTGGAGACCTGTGCGCCAAATACAAAACCATGAACAGACACACCATGCAACAATATGCTAACAATCAAAACAACCCCAGCTTACACCTACCACCCACTGGCGTGCACGGCCAGTTGACACCATTTCAGCATCTCTGGAGCCCTAGGGCTATGGGGACTAGTAATCGTGACAAGTTTTTAGTTGCATGGCTATTGCTATTTGCCTCCAAGTGCTAAAGAGATCAAGGGATGAAGTCTTCATTGTCAAAGTTAAGATGGCTGTGAAGCTGAAGGGGCCTCTGTGTGGGCTGAATCTTGGGTCGCTGGAGAATTGTTATCCTGGAACTTGACCTCCATGGTGATGGAGTTAAGAGGTAAGAGAGTAACATGCGCCCTAAAGAGAGTGCAGAAGGCCTTAGGGTACAGAAAGAAGCAAGGAGATGGGGATCTTGAGCTATAAAATAGTGTCCCCATCACTGGAAGTTCTAGGATTGGGGCACCTCAGGCAGGAGAAGGACAATGAGGGTGGGTTCCCAGGGCAGGGAGAGCTTGACGTGGGAACAGATGGGCAGTCTGAGGTTCAGGAGCTTGGTGCCTTCCTCCACAGAGGGAATTAAAGGGCATCTCCCCAGAGAAGTGACACGCGGGCAGCCACAGGACTGAGTGCAGAGGGAGCTCAAGGCAGCCAAGACCTCCCTTTCTGGTTGACACAGACACTCCCTCCTAGTCCTGCAAGTGGCCGATACATCTCCCCAGGGCACACTGCTCTGTAAACAGCACCCTTGTGTGTGCGCAAGCACTGGATGGCCTCATAGTCTTTTCCTCTCTGGGTGAACTTAAGTCTTGATTAATCAGATCCCAACAATGACACCAGTCCGCCTTCCTGATGCAGGTGTCATTGGCTACCACAGGGGGCGGGAGGGGTGTGGTCAAGTGCTGCCAAGCCACTGAAAATTAGGAGCATAAAGGCCATCATCCTGTGAGGAGCTGCCACAGCCTGTCCAGGCGACACCCAGGCTCCTGCAGACACTGCCTCGGCCGTGAGCACAGAGCCTGGTGATGAAGACCCTGACGTGGGCCATCTTGCTGCTCAGTCTGGTGGCCTCCCTGCAGGGCCAGGATGCTGAGCCAGAGGGTGACGATGTGAGGCTGGGGGTGGTTTGAGGGGTGAGTAGGGGGTGGGGAGAAGAAAGGCCAGGACTGCTGGGTCCAGAGACCTTTTCCAAGAGGTGTACTCCCGGCTTAGAGGGGCCAGACACGGGGGCTTCTTGTGCTGCCAGCAGTTGTGGCTGCTCCAGTGTGGGCAGGGCTGAAACGGGGAGCAGGTCTGGGTCAGGGGTCTTGGTACCGTGACACTAAGATCCAGAGGGCTCTGCAGGGCCCGGTCTGCAGGGGTGAGAAACCACCTGGGCCTGGTGCCTTGTCCTCAAAGAGAGCATGTCCCCAGGAGGGCGGACACGCTCCGCCTTCACTGGGAGCTGGGAGACCTGAGTGCTGGCCTTGCTCTACTGAGCACAGGCGCGGGCATGGGCAGGGTGGGGACCCCTGTCTGGGGGCTGGCGTGTGCACTGGGCAGTGGTGGGCTCACGGTTCAGCCTCCCCCAGTTTGAAGGGACCTGGTACCTGAAGGCATTAGCAGCCAATAAGCAGATGCCGGACGGAATGAAGCCCAAGAAGTCCTTCCCTGTGATGGTGACAGCGCTGGGTGACGGCAACTATGAAGTCCAGCTTTCTTTCTTGTGAGCACTGCGCACCTCGAGTCCCCTAAGTCTGTACTTCTCCTCTGTCCTGCATCACATTTTGGGCAAAATGTCCCCTGGCCTTAAGGGGGCACAGTTCTAGGCAGTGCCCTATAGCCCTGACGGGGCAGAGTAGGATTCTTAGTGTCACCTGGTCAGGACCTGTGGTCGTGGGGAGTTGAGCTGGGCTCAGCTGTGTCTGGGGGTGCAGCAGCCCACGAGCTTCCTGTTTCCCAGCTATAAGAATAAATGCCGGGAGAAGATAATTGAGATGCAGAGAACCAAGGATCCGAATAAATTCAAAACCAGTGAGTCCAGCCGCCCCGCCGCCGCTGGCGCCCAGGCTCCCGGGGAGGGAAGCAGGCAGGGGCTCTTTCTCTGTCCACCTCCCTGCAGGAGCCGCTCTGGCCCTTCCTGGAGGTCCCGCGGCCCTTATTCCACACACTAGGTATTATGGCTCATCTACAGCATAGGCCGACCTCTCAGCCCCTGCTGCTGTGGACACACGGGGAACAGGACAGGGCAGCCGCTCAGTTCTGGACTAGTCCCCACTGTCTGCACTCCACAGCTCCCCACAGGGCCTCACTGCACGGCCTGCCCCAGGCTGGCGAGGTCTCCCCGGCAGCCTCGAAACACTGCAGACTGTCCCTTAGGTTCTCGGGTGTGTTTTCTGGAGTGAAGACACGAAAGGGCCATTTTCCCTGTTTTTCTGCAGCACAAAACATAATCGTGTCTCTAGAGGAAATGTCTGTGAGAGGCCACTTCATCTTCTACCTTGAACACCAGGTGTTCGGGATGACAATACGAGTCGCCAAGCTCATGGGTGAGGGGCCCTTCCTGTCTCCTGCCCTTCGGATTTTAGAGGCCTTGTCCTGGCACTGGGGACAGAGAAGCCCCCTGGGTTGGGTGTGGGGCCCTGGGCATGGCGTGCTGCTCTGGTAGAGTGTGAGCTTTGGCCTGGACAGGGGCTCAGCAGGGCAACAGGTGTCAGGGACACGCAGGCCTCAGGCACTGACCATGCTGACGGGGGGCTCCTGCTTGCTGCAGCTACTGAGTTCTGCTTCCTGGGGTCTCTGGCACAGACAGGGTCATCTGGGCACCTCATCCATTCTCAGGGTGAAGCCCCTGGTGCTGGGTGGTGGCCATGTCCTCAGGGTCATTAGCTCCCTGCAGAGCTGAGCAGTCATCCCCTCCTCTACTCCCCCACCCCTCCCCCACAGCGAGGACCCCAGAGAACAACCCAGAGGCCCTGCGGGAATTTAAGAAGTTCATGAGGCGCAAGAAGCTCCCCACGGAGTACCTGGTTGTCCCCCAGCAGAGCAGTGAGTACAGGCCCTTCCTGCACCCTCGCCGGTGTTCCCTCTGCACCCTCCAGCATCACCTGGGTCCCTCACCTCTGCCCTGTCCCTCCCTGGGACACAAGGCTCTGGCTTGGGTCTTGATCATGGGAGGGTATTGCTGTGGGTGAGCCGGGGTCCTGGCCCTCTTCCAGGGCACCTTCTCACTCCTTGACTTTTCTTGGTACCCACAGAGAAATGTGTCTCCTAGAATGACTCGGGTAAGTGACTCTCTGGGAGAACAATGGAAAGGCCCAGAGACCCGGGTTCCTGGAATTTGAGGACCCATCTGCTCCAGTCCCACTCCTGTCCCAAAAAGACAGGAGCGATTCTGCCAAGCAGGAAGGGTCATCCCAGGAGTGGGCCTGGAGTGTAAATCCCAAGATGTCTGGAAAATCCTTTCTTAAGCATCACTGGTCACCGCCATCATCTCCCTCCCTACTCCCTGGTCTCCCTTGGTCCATGCCTCCTGCCCCACATACCCACCAAGGATGCGCAGAGGCTGTGTGACCACAGAGAGGCCATGATTGTTCTGCACAGCTGCCCAGGCGGGAGTGCCCAGCCTGGCGTCTCCCTATCCCGAGGCTCCTCTCTCAGGTCCTCTTCTTGTCTGCACGTCCCGAGCCCCGACTGCCGCCGGCCGACACGAAGCGGCAGCACCCATGGACTGCCTGCCTCTCCTGCTGCAGCCCCCCAGCCCTCGCTTGACTCTGTCTGACTCCAAATAAAGAACTTCAGCAATCCCTCTGGGCTCAGCCTGTCCGCTTCGTTAGCAAGGGGAATCATGGGGAAGGAAGGGAGACCTGGGTCCTAGCGGTGACCAGAACCCAGTACACAAACACTGCATAGAACCGTAGGATCGGAGGATGGGCCATTGCCCCATGTGGACATAGATGAGGCTGGGACCTGGGTAGGAGCCTCTGGGAGGCCACCGGAGAGGGCAAGGTATGGGAGCCATCTGCATCAGGACTGAAGATTGTGTACAAAAGGGACTTCATGGGCTCCTGTGGGGTGGCCACCCTGAGCAGCCTGGGCTTGGTGGCAAGGGTGAGGGAATGTTGCCAGTACTTCTCTCATCGCTTCTCAAACAAGAGAGCTGCCACAGCCACGCTGGCTGCTGCTCACACCCTGGTTCTGGCCTCGGCCCATCTAGGACCCAGGCTGTGTGGGGACATTGCCTATGGGTGTGCAGTGAAGGAAGAGAGGCCCCGAGTTCTGGAGATGCAGACAGCCCAGAAAGCTCCGACCCCACCCGTGGCTGCCTTCCCCAAGGATGAGCCTGCAATGGCTCCATCTTTCACCGAGGGACTGCTGGCTTCTCACACATGGCCACGAACCTGACTCCCGCCTGGACCTGCTGTCCTGTTGGTGTCTGGCCCTGGTTTTTGGTGGGAGCTGCTGGTTGGTCCTGAGTTGGATCCCAAAGCAGCCTAGACACTGCCTTGCTTCAGGGCAGGGGCAGGTTTGATTCTTCAGTGACAGTGGACACAGTACATGTCCCCAGCTCCCAGCCCCCGAGTAAATTAGCAAAGGATCAGGCACCTCCAACTAAAAATATGAAGGAATGGGTAAAAACCATCGCTGATCTTAGGGTGGAAAATGATCTTCAGAACACCTAAAATATAGGAAAAACAAAGATTTGACTAAAAGGAGAAAAGATAGAAATTTGACCAAAAGAAGAATAAAATGTAGGTGTAGAAATAATTAGTGCAACAAAAGGCTTTACCAGGAGCAGCACATGATCATTTACCTGGAGTCCGTGGTTCGTTTGCAGGCTTTGGGGTGGGGGGTTACCAACATCTCCAGATACTGGGTCAGAGCTCTTTGTAAGGAGCTGACCTTCTTTAAGAGACAAGAGTTCATGATGTTTTAAAATAAAATCAGTCAGAGTTAGTTTCTATAACAAGTTTTTGAGTCAAGAAACAATGTTTTGTTGTATCGATTTTTACCAAAGATAATCAAAGAAATGGCCAATTCGTCTGCAGCACTTGATGGAGTCTTTTTGAAAATGAGTTTTACTAACAATATTTTAGAGAAGAATCAGAGCAGTGGATGACAAAGCACTTAGAGGAGCCATGGTTGATGAGGTCGACCAGATGGCCTGGTCTTTGAATTTTTATGTAGCACTTTAGGAAAACAGTCATGGGCTGTACAGTTTCTAATGGCTGTTTCTCCCACCTGCCAGGTGGCTTTGAACCCTGCCTGCTACCTGCGTCTGCTCAGGTTCTGATCCAGTTTGAGCTCCTGGAGGCTCAGGCAAGTTACCATCTGCACCGTTTGGTGGATGTTTACCTGGTGTTGGGGCACTGAAGAGCTCATTCCGACCTCTTTCTGACTTCACTAACAAACAGGGGTATTTTCCCTAAACCTTGGGAGTGGAGGAATCCTGTGGAAAACTGGGAATTCCACCTGTTGTGGAGAAAACAAGCAAGTGAGTTTAGGCAGCTGCTTTTTCAGCCAAGGAGGGGGCTTTATCTGGCAACCCTCAGTCCCAAGAGCGACTATCATGAACCCAGATTGATGGGCAGACAAACACACAAGGCCCAAAAGACAATTACATTAAATCAGGGTGCACTTGATATGTACTGGCCATGTTTTCATAATTGTGTTTCTGAGTTTTAGGTCTATAGCTCCAAATTGATAATTCTGTCAGAATTCTCCCTAGGAAACACCAGTTAACCCCAGTTAGCACCTTTACATTGAGGTGACGCATGGCAGAGGTCTCTTGCAGTACGGTTGTTATTTTAACAAGATAGAGTTAAACTGGTAGGAGTCAGAAGGGGAAGGGGCGCCAAGGAGCAGAGGCAGAGCAGCTGCGGGAGGGTGGTCAGGGGAGGACAGGCCGGGGGCTGGACTGGGGCCCGAGGGCCGAGGCCAGGGTCACCTGGAACCTCAGTGTTAGGCTTGGAGTCGGGAAAGGCAGGTTGTAAAGGGTTGAGGAGGACGTGCGTGGTTACTGAGAATGCTGGGATAGAACCTTAAAGACCTCAGTGTCAAGGACTTCAGATTTTCCCCCAGATTGTGGGAGAAGAGACCAAATGTAGGGTGGTAGCATCATTTAGGGTATCATTAAAGACCAGTATTTCTGATTTGGGAGCTTGTTTTGATGCCAGGCAGTGTTGCACAGAAAAATGAGACATTTCTTTTGAGAGTTTGCGAGTCCAGTGTGTACAGATTTTTAAGACTATAGCCCCAGGGTGAGAGAACAGGAACAGGGGACCTGAGAGCCCCGTGGGCCTTGCTGAGGTGCACTGACCGTCTGTGTGAAAGGCGGGGCAAACTTACCGTCCTGGAGAGACAGACCACCTGGTCACTTGCGGGCCTTTGAGGTCAGGAAGATCCACCGGGAGAGGCAATGCTGGAACCCAGTAGCCGCAAAGGCTGGAAGAAGGTGGAGAAACAGTTCACGGAAGTCAGCGCGATATGCACAAATGTACCCGGGATGAGCTGCTGCTCCCCACGGGCGCATGTTGGCCGTGAGAGGAGTCCCAAAGGAAGAGGAAGTGTCCCTTAGCCTTGTGGGCTATTGCGGGGACACTGCCTTCAGGTTTTTCCGGAGCGTGACCCATCAGTTGAGCATGGGACACAAGCCTTTCTGTAAAGGGGCCAAAAGGAGCTCCACGCTCATACCTGATGGGTGGTGGCAGTGAGGGTCACAAGCCGGAGAACTTTGGGCCCCACTGGGGAGCTGCCCCAGCCAGGGACAGACTGGCGGTTGCCCGGAGGCTGACCTGGTACACAAGCACCAGAATGAAGGCGAGAGGAGAGAGGAGACACACCGAGGGAGACCCCAAACAGGACACCAAAGTGCTGCGCAGGACAGCCGTGCAGAGACCCGTGCAGAGACAGATTTACCACAAGCAGCATAAAGATGAAGACAAAAGTTGGTTTGGATCAGAGTCCGCTGTCAAGAGGGACTGCAGGAAAGACGGAGGGCCAGCGGGGTTTTCAAGGGGCAAAGTGTGGGCTGAAAGGAGGGCGTGGCTTGGACTCGAGGTCAGGGGAGGAAGATGAAGGAAATTGCAGGTTCCCCAAGGCGCCCATTTGAGAACAGAACGTGTGACTCTGATGTGGGGTTGGACAGAGGCCAGAATGGTCTCTCTGTGGTTACTTAGCACTGAAGTCATCTCAACAACATTTGACCTTGGCCCCTGGAAGTGCAGGCTGGGCTGGGTGCAGGGACCAGAGCCACACAAGGTAGAGTCCTGGGAGGGGAGAACAAGAGGCCCTGCGTGGACTTGGGCTGGGCCGGGAGGCTCTATCCCAGCCTGCAAGGCAACCCCAAGAAAGACTGACCATAGAAATGCCCCAAGCGAGGACCCTGGGGCAGAGCATGGACAGGCAGACTGGGCAGGTAGGGAGG
This sequence comes from Hydrochoerus hydrochaeris, assembly GCA_004027455.1. Classification (NCBI taxonomy): domain Eukaryota; kingdom Metazoa; phylum Chordata; class Mammalia; order Rodentia; family Hydrochaeridae; genus Hydrochoerus; species Hydrochoerus hydrochaeris. The sequence continues at coordinate 72,319 of PVLA01005151.1, read as the reverse complement.
CCAGCGCAAAGTGGAGAACAGTCTGCAGGAGAACAATAGGGCACAGGGCGAGGTCAGCACGAGGTCCTTGCTAAGGTGCTGCCTGTTTTTGTAGGAATGTGTGTCACTCTGGTAACCAGAAAATGCTGCTCCAGTGACAATCTTCCACCAGCTAAGGTTGTCCCCAGATTGTTCTTTCAGGAGCTGGGTCACAGTTGAGGTCACCTCTATGCAGACACTCAAGGCTCCACCCATTGGTCTTCAGTGGTGAGGCCATAGCCAGAGGCCTCCCCACCCAACAGTGCCTTGGCCACTCTCCTGTCTGGTAGCCTGGGTCTTCTTCTCTGGCCACGGATGGCCAGTGTCACCCTGTACTGCTCCCAGACCTTCTGACAACCACAGATGCTGTGACCAGACCTTGAAGGACCCACCCACGGCTCTGAGGCCCCAAGGGCTGGAGACAAATGAGGGCCAGGGCATGTGGGTCCCAGGCTGGGGACAAGGTGGGAGCTGCTGCTGAGGCTGGTGTCACGTGTGTAACCCTTCTGTGACTGTTGTGTGTTTGTGACTACAGAGAGCCTTTTCCTGTGCTCGCTCACACTTGTAATCCATGGAAACGTTACTGGAATTCTAGCGAGTTAATTCCAATCTACCACATCCGGTGCAACCCAGGCAAGAATAAAGACACTAACACACACACACACACACACACACACACACACACACACACACAGAGTTTCCGGGAGCCAAGGGTCCTAAGTCCAGCCAAAATGGTGGTTCACCGGTACATACAAAGGCCCTGACCTCGGGCTCAGCCCAGGTTTTATTAATCCTCCCTGAGGGAGCAGCTGGTGATGAGTGACAGTGAGAGGGGCGGGAAATACATTGAGTGTCGTGAGCTGGGCTGGGTAGGGGGGCTGAGATCACCTCTGTGATACGCAGAAGGCAAGAAATGCAGAGAGGGTGATCTGCCTAACAGAGCCGAGGCGGTGCCCAAGGTCCTGGGGTGGGTGATCAGCTCTGACGTGCAGTCTTTTCTGCCCTGGGAAGCCAAGGCCTTTTATCTCGGGGCTCGGTCCCAGCTGACAGCCCGCGGCACAGCCGCCCCGCCGGCTCCCTCCTGCCCGGCTCAACCATCTCTTTCAGGAGTGGCTGGGTGGGGAAACGGCCACTGCTGCCCAGCTTCAAAGCTTACGCGTCAGCTCCGCAGCCGGCCCAGTTTACACTGCTTAGCGTCACCGTGCTAAGACTGACGCGGGCCACACCGTTCAAAACATAGAGCCCTCCTAGTCCTCAGAGACCTCGCCCGCTCTACCCTACTTACTTTCTCCCTGTGACACTCATCACCTTTTAAAATAATACATGACAAACAGCAACAACAACAAAGAATTGAAATGCGTTACACACGCACATGTACTAACAGCCCATGGGAATGTGACCATTGCGTAACACAAATGTACAGATAAAAAGATGAAGATAAAAAAGAAAATATCTTTAAAGCAATGGTAGGATTATACTACTCAGTGAACACAATAAAAGCCACTGAACTGTAAAAAATAATATGTAATTAAATAAATGAATGATCACCCCATCAGGAGGCAAACCCCACAAAAAGCTGAACAGACATGGTTTGTAGAGTGAACAATTGACAATGTATGGGTAAAGTGTAATGACTAGTTCAGGCTTTCACGAGAGCAAATAAGGAAGAAACAAATGGGGTGCAGCGAGCCCACCCACGTGGCTGGTTTGGGACCTGGAGGGAGAAGGCGTGGTTGCAGCACGGGAATAGAGGGAGGTTTTGCTGGACTGGCGGGGGCCAGAGCTGGTCATGGCCAGAGCAGAGGGGGACAGGTAGAGAGACGCAGGCCGAGCCAGGCAGGAGGGTGACATCTCTGCCCTCCCTGGGCCTGTTCACTAAGGAGCCCTGCATGGGGGCTGGGGTGAATGAGCACCCCAGAGGCCCAGCTCATGTTCCTCCCTTTGTGCTTTAGGGGAGAGAAAAGAACCGGAAGCTTCTGGAGCCAGAGTGGGGCGCATCCCCCGAAGCCCCCCCGCTAACAAGGCTTAGCGTTGTTTCAAGTGCAAAAGTGGGAGCGAGTTTTACTGTGTCTGACTCCATTATGGCTGAGCAGGTCGTTTCCAGAGCTGGAACAATGGTGCTGGTCCCCGGCACCATAATTCTGCCTTTCATTTCGCTCATTCCCCTCTCCTCCCGGGAAGGTGGTGTGTGGAGGAGGAGCGCTTTTGTTCGGCCTCCTCCCTCGAGGCGTCCCTTATACAGAGGAGCCTGGGTGTGGAGAGAGCCTGTGGCCACCCCCGAACGCGGAATACTTTCACTTATCCACTCGCAGCCCCGCTACTGTACCGTCTCTTGGAAAGAGGAGCTTTTGTTCAGCCTGGACTCTTAAACAGTACCGCTGGTGTCTCTAAGATTCATAAGGAGAGCAAAATCATCACTGGGCACGTCATTCTACACACACGTGAGACTTTCCGCCTCGGAGTGAACTTCTGGGTGGGGGGGCTCCATCTACGGTCATTGTGAGTTTTAAATTAAAATGTTTATTTTAAGATAATCGCAGAGTCACATGCAATTGTAAGAGCTAATACAAGGAGATTTTATGCACTTCTTCCCTCATTTTCCTGATGATACCTTTCGAGACTACAGGAACATGTCACAACTGCAGAGTTGGCATCAACCTCATCAAAACAGCAGTAACTGACACGGATCCTCCGTGTCCGTCAGAGCCTTGTCCCCCCTCCTCCTCCCCTTGTGTCCCTGGAAACTGCCAGCCTTTGCTTCATTACTGTGATTTGGCTATTTTAGGCATGTTAGGGGATTATAGAATGAATAAAATTGCAGGATCTAGGCCCTCACCACACAGTGCTCTAGTGATTTAGCTGCGCTGTCACGCTGGCTGCTATGAATTACCGTCTGTTGCTCCGTAGTGCTCCACTGCGGGGCTGGACCAGTTTGTCCACCCGCTCACCTGAAGAAGGACACTCTTTCTGCTACTGTGGCACTGTTACACATAACTCTACGGGGACATTTACGTGTGGGTTTTGCATGAACACTCATTTGCACATTTGGAAGCAAAATTGCCAGGGTGCAATTGCTGAGCTGTATTGGTGAATGTTCGGTTTTTTCTCTACGTGTCCACCAAGTCATTTTTGGAGGACACACAATGTTTAATTTCCCTCAGCCGTATACGGTTCATCCATTCCCCACATCCTTACTGGACCTTTGCGTGGCCTCTCTGCTTCTGCGTTAGGCTGGTGTCCAGTGCTAGGTTGTTTCTATTGATTAATGACCATTTATAATGCACTAAGATCACTGATGGTGACTATCTTTCGATGCGTTTATGTTCCTCAGGATGTGTCCTTTGGTGAAGGGTCTCTTCATGGCTTTGTATATTGTCTAATTCTCTTTTAGCCGTTGAGTTTTGATAGTTCTTTCAGTCTGAAAACTAGCATTTTGTCATTTTGTTTGCAAATATCTTCCCCCATTTCACTAGTTTGACTTTTCATTCTCTTAATAGAGTTGAAGAAGTTTCTATTTTTTTTTTTTTGGTACTGAGGATCAAACTCACGACCTAGTGCTTGCCAGGCAGGCACTTTTGCCACTGAGCTAGATCCCTGGCCTCAGAAATTTCTATTTTGATGAAGACTCTTTCACCTATTTTTTTCTTTTATGAATCATACTTTTGTCAACTAATCTAAACTCTCCTGACCTAGTTCTTTTTTTCTTGCCTTGTCTTTCTTTTTTCTTTTCTTTTCTTTTCTTTTCTTTTCTCTTTCTTTCTTTCTTTCTTTCTTTCTTTCTTTCTTTCTTTCTTTCTTTCTTTCTTTTTCTCTCTCTCTTCTTTTTTCCAGGCAGGGTCTCAATATGTAGTGCAGGCTGGCTTCAAACCCATGTCGACCCTCCTGCCTCAGCCTCCCAAGTGCTGGAATTACAGGCATGCGCCAACACACCCAACCTGACCTAGTTTGCTATCTGAAGATCTTCTCTGTTTCATAGTTTTATGTTTTACATTCAAGGCTAAGATCCTTTTTGAGTTAATTTTTGAATTTTGTATATCCATCTTTACCCTGCAACCTTGCTGAATTCAAGAGGGTTTTTTTTTTTGGTTCGATTTTATTGTTTTATTTTTTGATTCCTTGAGGTTTTTTTACATAAGCACCATGTCATATGCAGAAAGAGGCAGTTTCATTTTTTCTGATTTTCAGGCCATCTATTTTTCTTTTCTTTGTTCAGCCCTACTGCACTGGCTAGAGCTTCTCGTGTCGTGTTGCGTGTAAGCTGTGAGTGAGCATCTGTGTCTCGTTTTTGATACAACAGTGAAAGCAGTCAGCCTCTCACCACTAGGAGTGATGTTACCTGTAGATACGGAAGATGCTTTTTGTCAAGTAGAAAGTTTTTATTATTTTTCTGAGAATTATTCTCAATTGACATTGAATTTGGTCAAGGGTTTTTTCATTAGTCAATATGATTGTGTGACTTTTTTTTTCTTATTAATAGGGCCAATCTTTTGAATATTAAACCAACTTTCCACCCCTGGAATAAATTCCTTCAGGTCACGGTCCATGAAGAAGTTTTGCAGCTATGTGCAGGAATGATCCTGTTTTGCAGGTTTATTTTTCACATACTATCTGCCTGAGAATTTTCCCTCTCCCACTTTGCAGAGAAGTTTATAGAGAGTTTTTATTTCTTTATTAATTGCTTAGTGGAGCTTTTGGGTTAAGCTACGTGGACGTGGAGAATTCTTTTGGGAAGTTCTTTTTAAATGAAAATTTTAAGTTCCTTAACCACAGGGGTATTAAAGTTATCTATTTTATTTTATTTGTCATACTGAAGATGGAATCCAGAACCTTCACACTGAGATGCATTTCTATTTAATTTTTTTAAAATTTTGAGACAGGGCCTGCCTCACTGAGTCACTAACCCCCCGTGCTTGGCTTGAACTTGCCTCCCTCCCCCTCCTCCCAGTGTGCTGGGGTTACTGGCATTTGCTACCGCGCCTGGCTGACAGCCACCTATTTCATATCAGAATTGTGTTTCTCTTGAGAAGCTGGTTATTCACCTACGTTGCTACACTGATGAGAGTGGATCCACATATGGTATTTCCTTCTCACCCTTTGTATCTGCAGGGTCTGCAGTGATGCACCCACTTTATTCTGTTGTTTTGAAATTTGTGTGTTATTTCTTATTCTTTTGCCAATCTTTCAAAATTGATAGGCTGGTTTTATTAGTCGTTTCAAAAGATAAGTCCTTTATTTGGTTCTTCTATATTGCTTTTCTATTTTCAATTTAACTGATTTCTGCTTTCACAGCTTAATCTTTTATTGTATTTGGTTTTATTCTACATTTTCTGGATTCTTGAAGTGGGGCTGAAACATTGATTTTAAACTTTTTCTTTTTTCTAATATATGTACTTAGTGGTATGAATTCTCTCTTGGCCTAATTTAGATATGTATTCTTATCTATTATTATTTTTATTCTTCTCTTTTGCAGCACTGGGGATTGAACCCATGGCCTTCACATGAACCATAGCCCCACTCCTTTTATTGTGCTTAATGTTGAGACAGACTTTTGCTAAGTCACTAAGTCCCCCAGGCTGGGCTTGAACTTGGGATCCTCTTGCTTCAGCCTCCCAGAGAGCTGGAATTACAGGCATGCACCACGATGCTCCGGTTTACAAAATCTTTGCTCGTTGTATTTTCAGAAACGGTGGGAGCCAGAGCTATGATGTAGGGAAGCCCAGTAAACACCAACGCCAAGCAGAGAAACGCCTTGGGCCGTGGAGAAGCCTCTCCCCGCCTGCCCTGCTATTCTCCAGGGGTGTCCAGCAAGCGTTGCCCAGATTCCTGCTCTAGAGTCTCCTGACGGCCACCTGCTGCTCACTGACCCTGACCTGCTGTGTTATCTCACACGCCACCTCCCCACTGTAGAGCTGAGCCCCACTTCACCTCCCACCCACCAAGGACTGACTCCAACCCCTGCCTCCCCCTTCCAAAGACGCCTATCACCAGTTAAACCCAACGAGTGCCAGGGAAGAACGCAGTCAGAGGACTTGGTGGACTTGGGTGCCCACCGACACAGGGCAGGAGAAGTGGAGAAAGTGAAGCACTGGACACAGGATTTATGGTGGCAATCTTGTAGTGCCGGTCATCTGTGCATGTTGTCCCCATATTTTTCAAGCATCAAATTATAGGCACCAGTGTCATTATGGTGTCTAGTTCAACAATCCATTCATGATTAATGAAATTCAAGGTGTTTCAGGTACTGTTAACAGAACAGGGGTAGCAAAACCCCTTGCCAAGCATTGCAGAGACTCCAGCCTGCTCAGTCACTTCTGGCCCTAGGGAGCGTGGGTCCTGCCCTTCCCGTCTTTGAGGTGGCAGGGTTTCTGCTTAGAAGCACCTTCCAAGCTGGGGTGAAGTCCCGGCTCATGCCCACACCTTCAGGACAGTCCTGGGGGTTACAGGGTGTGCTTATTAGTGTGATTTAATGATTAATTGGGAGCTGTATAAGCTTGGCCTAGAGAGGAACAAAGGTGCCTTTATGAGGCCCCGGTGTCTGCCTCAGCGCCTGGGTCAGCTGGGTCCCAGGCCCAGGACCTGTAGTAGAGTCGGGAGGGGAAGGCAAAGCTCTCAGTCCGCTGGGTCTGAGCCATGTGAAAAGGCACTCAAGAGAGAAAGCCATGCACTCCGCCCAGGCAGCCACAAAACCCCTTGTGCCACTGTTGCCATCTATCCAGGGAGAGTCTTGAAGCCGTCTTGGGTACATGTGGGTGGTCAGAGCTAACCAGCGAGGGGGAAGTCTGTGGGAAGCCGAGAAGCTCTGCTGGAACGAAGCTAAGGCGGGTGCGTAAGGTGGGTTCGCCACAAGCAGCGAGGGAACACCCAGGCGGCAGAGTAGGGAAGAAACCCGCATCCAGGAGTCTCAGTCGCGCAGGGGCAGCCCAAGACTTCACCTGCCTTCTCAGCCGGTCCCCGGATGAAAACAGCAACAGAAGATGGAATTCTTCCTGCTGGGGTCCTGGCTCACGGAAGTGAAATGGGTTGGTTTGCTCCTTTAGTGGGCAGATATTCGTAGCCCCCGACAGGTGCCTACAGCTCTTTTCACAGCCGCAGTGAACTCTGGACTCTGTAAGCCACGCTCCTGCTCGCTAGGAGCTGAGTCTTAGCAGAGATGAGGACAGAGCACGAACAAGAGAAGACGTCACCAGTCAGGTGTGCTCCGCGAAGAGCGAGGCTGGGGAAATGTTTGCTCCCCTATGGAGCTATAGGGCAATGGGGGGCGATATTTAAAATGACCCTCAGCCATAAAACAGCACCCCTAATCCCAGTAAGTCCTCTGCTCGGGTGTCCCGGTTGGGCAAGGGCAAGGGCAGAGATGGTGACTCCTACGGGAGGGAGACCTGCGCTCCGGGGACTCTGTGAGTCTCTTGGACTTTAGGAGCTTGGCCTTTGTCTCTGAGCTTCCCTAGAACTTGGCCCCGGCCAGCCGTGGGTGGCTGAAGGTGGGGTGTGAGGAAGTCAGGGCTCCCTACCCGATCCCAGCCCAGACATCTGCTCCCAGCCTGTGCCCAGAATGACATGGCCCCTCTAGGTGGGCTGGTCTGGGAGCAGGGCTCTTGGGTGGGGTGAACACCGGCTGGCATTATAGGTCTTTTATTTCCAGATGGCACTCAAATATTATTCATCATGTCCCAAAAACAACAACTCATCTCCACAATGGATGTGGATTTGGCCACAAGGGATGTGTGGGAGGGGTGTGGTCACTGCCAAGTGTATATGGACCCTGGCCATTGGTGACATAAAATGTGTCCTGGGAGAAACCAGCACAACCTTGTCCAGATACCCAGGGGATCTGCCTCAGCCCTGAGCACAGAGCCTGGACATGAAGACCCTGCTGCTGACCATCTTGGTGCTTGGCCTGGAGGCTACGCTGCAGGCCCAGGACCCTTTGTCCTTCAGGCCAGAGCAGCAGAATGTGAGGCTGGGGGGCAGGGGGGCAGGGGGCAAGGGTAGGAGGAAGGCCGCGAACCTGGCAGCGGGGAGCAGCAGAAACCTGCTTCAGGAAGTTCCATTAAGCCTGGGTGGAGACTCTGGCCTCCCAGCCTGGATGTGTCGGTTTAGGGGGTTCTTTGGTTTCACCAGCAGACATGCCCCACCTCGGGAGCAGTCCTGGGAGGGGGAGCAGGCTTGGGTCAGGGTTTCTGTGAAAGTGACACTGTGATAGAAAAATCCCCACACGGCAAGGGCTGTGGAGTAAGGACTCACCGAGGCCCCATGGAAGTGGGTCCTTAAGGGACAGATACTCTCTGCCTCAGTTGGAGTCCGGAGGCCCTGAGTGCTTGGGGTCTGCTCTACTGAGCAAGGGCTGGGGACAGGCAGGAGCCCAGCCCTCCTTGGGGGCTGCAGCCTGGGCACCGAGAGACCGTTTAGGCCGCAGGCCCTCGTGTCCGGGCTGTGAGACAGACGCTGCTCCAGTTCACAGGGACCTGGCACGTGAAGGCCGTGGTGGCCAACAAGACCCCCCCGGAAAGGAAGAAGCCCTGGAGAGTGTCTCCCATGACGGTGACAGCCCTGGAAGACGGGAACTGGGAGGCCAAGGTCACCTTCATGTGAGTGTGGCCCAGTGTAGGTCCCCTCAGTTGTTCGCTTTTCCTCTCCCTCACCCACGTTTGAAGACTGATGACCAAAAGCCCTAGGTGGCATCTTCTCACTCAGGCAGGGGTGAGGTGGCATATTTGGGGTTACCTGGCTAGGAACTCAGTTTAGGTGAGCCAAGCTGGGCTCAGGGAGTCATGCGAGCAGAGCTTCCTGGGGGCTTCCTGTTTTCTAGGAAGAAGGGTCAGTGCCATGAGAAGAAAATTGTGATGCGGAAAACGGAGGAGCCTGGCAAATACAGCGCCTGTGAGTCCTGCCCTGCTGTGCCCTGAGCCTGGCCAGCATGGAAGGGTCCCTACCCTGGCCCCCTCCAGGAGGGGCTGCCCTCTCCCTTCCTGGAGGTCTTGGGTCCCTGACATCAGATACCAGGTCTGGTCTGCAGCAGGACTTGCCAGGCCACTCGCCCTCCAGGTGGTTCTAGTTATTGGCTCAGGGGAAGCCAAGTGTTAAAGATCCAGGAAGCAGAGACAGCTGCTCAGGCCAGAGCTGAGCTCCCACCTCCAAATCCCCAGCACAGGGAGGAGGCTGCGTCCAGTGATGGGCACCAAAGAAGGCCCGGACTCAGGCTGGTTGGGTCCCTTGGTTGGGCACTGAAATATTCCAGATTGTTCCATGGTGTGGTGTCTCAAGCGTCTTTCCTGGGAATGAAGACACTGAAGAGCTATTTTCTGTTCACAGTTCAGGGCAAGAAGCTCATCTATGTAGAGGAGCTACCCGTGAAGGACCACTACGCCTTCTACTGCGAAGACCAGCGCCGCGGGAAACCGTTTGTCATGGGCAAGCTCTTGGGTGAGAACCTTGGACACCCTGCTCTCTGCAGATCTCCACTTCCAGAAGCTGGGGGGGTCAGCAGCAGTGACACCCTGGAACCAGGGGACTGAGACCTCACCTGTGAAGGACGCTGGGCGCTGGTCCCAGTCTGCCTCCTGGATGGTATTCAAGCTCTTCCGTAGACAGGGTTTGGCTGGGAGGGGACAGACAGGGACAGGATCAGTCTTGCTACTCGCAGACCTGCAGTCGGGAGGGGGCTCCTGTCCCTGGAGCTGGCAGGTGCAGTGTCTCAGATCTCTGCCATCTTCCTGGGTCACCTTGAAGGGGGAGCACAGTGCTTCTGGGACATGAAGGACTTCCAGGTTAGAGGTATGACCCATCAGGCCTGTTTGAGGGCCACACAGGTCCCCGGAGTCCCTCTGGGACTCAGGGTGCTCCTGCCTGCAGCTCCTTGTACCGTCTTAGGTTTGCTCCTTTTCTCTTGTCCTGGTCACTTTGGGGGTGAAGCTCTGGTGCTGGGCCCTGGCTGTGTCCTCGGGTTATCAGCTCCCCCCTGAGCTGTGTAGCCATCTTCCATCTGCTCACCTGGTCCCACTCCTACAGGGAGGACCCCCGAGGAAAACCCAAAGGCTCTGGAAGAATTTAAGAAATTCATAAGGCGCAAGGGACTCCCGCAAGACAACATCGTCATCCCAGAGCAGAAGGGTGAGGCGAAGGCTCTGCCTGCATTTCCCCAATGTCACCAGTGCCCCTTTGTTCTCCTATCTCTCTTGAGTCTCTGTGTCCCCCAAGATTTTTGAGTTCCTCCATTTCTCCTCTGTCTTCTCACGGAGACACCAGAATCCTCTTTTGGTTCTCGGTCGTGAGATGGGTGAGCTCTGGGCAGGCGGGGTACAGGGCCCTTGTTCAGGGACCCTTCTCACAGTTGGTTTTTTCTTGATTTCTACAGAAAGCTGTGTTCCTGAGCACGACTAGAGTAAGTGACCCCCTGGGGGGAAAGCCCAGAGTCCTGGGTTCTGGATTTTGAGGGTTCAAATGCTCTCACTTCCTCCCATCCACTCTTGGGCCTAGAAGAAATAGTCACCTCTGGAAATGTCCTTGGGTGTAATTCTCAGGACCTTTGTTAGGACCTTTCCTTTATGACAGTCAGCTCAGCACCATTGTTCCCCCATCTCCTGGTCCCCACTCAGCCCCACTTCCCACCCCACGCCCCGCCAAGGGCGCTCAGAGATACGGGCAGCTCAGACGAGCCAGGGTTACTCTCGGGACCCAAAGCGTCTCTGAAGCTATTGCATGAAGCCTGGGGAAGGAGGGTCACTGGAGGGCACTGGCCTTTTCCTGCTGCAGACCAGCCTGCCCGTGGCTCCCATGGGAGAGGGCCCCAGACGCTGTTTCTCTTCTTACCATGGCAGCCACCTGGACCTTCATCTGGGCCCACTCTCCTCCCTGGACCAGCCCTCCTGCTTGGCCCACCCATCCTACCTGGACCGCCCATCCTACCTGAACTGCCCATCTTACCTGGACCGTCCATCCTACCTGAACTGCCCGTCTTACCTGGACCGCCCGTCTTACCTGGACCGCCCGTCCTACCTGAACTGCCCGTCTTACCTGGACCGCCCTTTCCATCTGGACCATCTCTCCTATTACAGCCCTTTATCTACCACCCCAGCCCTGTGTGACTCCAAATAAAGAGCTTTGGTTTCCTCTCTGGGATCTGAATGTATGTGGGCCATGGGTTGGGTCCTCCAGAGCTCTGTCAGGAGGAAGAGCCCCTGGGGAAGCTGGGGAGATGCCAGACCCAGCAGCAGCCAGGGCTCAGAAAGCACTGTCCCTTGTGAGGTACCAACCTATGGCAAGACTTATGAGAGGGTGGCCAAACAGTCGGCCATGTAGGGTACCATGGCTCAGGACAGACGCCCCCTCTCGCCGGGAGATGACTTGGCAGATGCCTTGATCAGACATTGCAGTGGTGGACGGTTAGGAATAGTCTGACCAAGGATAGTGTCCGGCCAGGAAACCCCTTTCACAGGGGCTCCGCTGTAACAATGAGATGCTCACAAGAAGTCACATTAGCCCCGGCCTTTAAGAGGGGGAACCACGCTGGAGTGCTCCAAGGCCGGGGGTGTCCAAGGATGCGTGAGCACATGAACCACTGTCTAGTGCAGGAGCACAGCGGGACACGCTCATGTGACCATTGTGTGTGCCTGCTGGGGACCGGGCTGTGTCAGGGTCCAGGTACTGACACAGTTGCTCTGAAGGCGAGATGGGGCTACAGCTTAACCCAGAGCAGTAGGCTGCCCACCTTAGGGATGAGCCAGCTGTCCCACCTGGCACACTGTGCTGCCTCAGTGTCTCTGTTCTGACTCCTCAAGGCCCTGACTCCTTTTCCCACCTTTACCTCAGCTTTTCCTTTCACTGCCCCCCCCCCCGAACTCGTTTGAAACCCAATAAATACTGGATGTACCGAGAAGTCTTTGTCTTAGCTCCAAGGGGTTTCTGACCTTTCTGGGCCCCAAACCATATTATTCATCTCTTTTATTTAAGCCTTTGCTGCACACTCATTTCAGGAGATCAGGGACTCCAGGCAACCCCTTGATTCATGTGCTACATGGTTAATCAGCATATAAAACTGTAAACTTGATAACAGCTAATGTACAAGTTAGACATGAAGACGTGACTCTTGCTCTGCTCCGTACTGCTGCTGTGTCGCTGATGGCTTCACATGTGTGTTCTTTAACCAGGGGACATCACCCAAAAAAGTCTCCCCTGGGCCTCCTGGCTGCTACACCTCCCCAAGCTGGTGAGGAGGGGGACTTTTTTCTTTTTTTTCTTCACCATTTATTCATAATTTTGCTGTAGAATAATGGGCATGTCTGCCAAACTCTGATTTTTTTCTAAGTCTGTAGATAATCTGTGATTTCACCCAGGATTCTCAGTGCAAGGTAAGAGCTCCGCAGAGGCCACCCAGAAAGCAGCCACGGGGACCCCCGCCACCTTCTAAGCGTGCAGGTTAAATTATTGATAGGAGAGAGAAATGGTTCCAGCACCCACATCTCAATAAAGATGCCCCATTCCCAGTCCTGTGTGTCACACAGAGTCTAGTGGGGGACACTCTCAGCACCGATGACGGGAAAGAACAGGGGATCATCACACCACAGCACCCGCACACAGTGGCACCCAGAGGGCACCACGGCTGGGTGGGTGGGGTGGATAGGAAGAGGGTCTGGGGCGTGAGGCTGCATGGGAGTTTGGAAGAGGTGGGAGGAGAGGGTGAGGCGGGGTCCAGGGAAGCAGGTGAGGGTGGGCCGATGCGTAATTCTGAAAGCCTGGACCCTCAGCAGGGTCTTTGTGTGACTTTCTTCTTCCCTGTGGTTGGAGAAGGGGTGCGTGGCTTGGCTGACAGCTGTCACATCCGTTTCCATCGCTTCCCTTCTTCCCCGTTGGCTCCTAGCGAGCCTCAGGGTCTCCTCCCCTAGGGTTATCTCACGGCTGCTGTCCAGGTCACTCCGACAGGAGGTACAGCTTGGCTGCCATTGCGACGCCCTCCCCTGCTTCTGCTAAAGAAGCAGTGGGGAAGTCACCCCAATGTGACAGAGATCAAGGAGGGTTCCAGGCCCATTATTAACACCCCCGATGTCCCCCAAACCCAGTGAGCTGTGATGAACACAACTAGAAACCCTGAAGATTCCCAAGATTTGTACCTCACATTTTGGGGGGACATCCATCTCAGCTCAAGCCAAACAGCCGTAGGTGCTTGGACGCCCGTGCCTGCTCTAAGGGCTGCCCACCCCGGCTAGAACTGAACTACGTAGAATTAAGTTTGGACCAATCAGCAGCCTCACATCAGAAGACTTGCGCCGAGCCCGATTTGTACCAATCCTGACTCAAATTTAGACCAATTAGCAGGCTGAGTTTGCACCAGCTGGAGTTCTGCATCAGCAACACCCCTTGCTTCTGAGGTCGGGCCGGGAGGGTCCCTTCTGGTGCGCTGACCGCGGTGCGCTGTCACAGAGGTCGGAATGGAGCCCAGCAATCAGCGCCTGATCTGTTTCTCAACAGTGTGGCTTTGGAAGCTCCTGTGAGTCTACTTCGGAATAGCATGGATGGGACTTCAAACGCCAAGGGCTGACAGCCCTGCAGAGACCCAGAGAGCCGCAGCCTGCCGTGACCGATGGCAGAGACCGACAGAGGTGCGCTGAGTCAGTGGCGCCAGGCTGTGTTCTCCAGGGTGGCCCCTGGCTGTTCCAGAGTGTGGTCTCTTCCATGGTGTGACGCTTCACAGTATTCATGGTGCAATATGGTCACAGCTTCATGTTTCATGGCCAAGTAGTATCTCATAACACGGGTAATGCCGTATACTTCGATTTTTCTCTTTGGTACCAGGGATTGAACTCACCACCTCGTACTTTACAGGCTGGTGCTTGTGCCCTGAGCTATGTCCCCTGCCCCTGCTGCGTACATTCTGTTTATCCACTCATGTAGGGGTGACACCCAAGTGGTTTCTGCCTTTGGGTTATTACAGTGTTGGCATGAATGTTCATGCAAAAGATTTTGTGTGAATGTAGTTTCATTTTTCTTAGGTGAACAGGTGGCAGTAGAATTGCTGGACCTATCTTAATTTTTATGTTTATCTGTTGGATAAACTGAATTCTTTTTTATGGTTGAGCTGCAGCACTTCATATTTCCACTAGCAATCTGATTTCTCCATACCCTGGTCTCTTGGGTTTTGTTTTTTTATTCTAGTGTATGATAAGTGATATTTCATGAAACCTTGATTTGCTTTTGCTACATACAAAGGATAGTGAAGTCATATTTATATGTCATTCTGTATATTTCTGAACAAATGTCTATTCAAATCCATTTCCCATTACAATGAGGCTTTACAAAATTACCGAGTAGATGATTATTTTATATATTCTTGACACCATATCTTTACCAGATGCACAATTTCTAAATATTTTCTCACTGTACGTATCTTATCATTTCCTTTCCTTGATGGAATTCTTTCATGTGCAAAGGTTTGAAATTTTGATGCAGTCAGATGTGTGTAACTTTCCTGTGGTCACTTGCTTCTCGGCTGTCAGATAAGAGTGCGGGGTCAAGGCCAGGCTCACTGTGGTTCGCACATCGTCTGAGAAGCTGACAGCTTTAACTCCCACGTTCAGATCTGATCCATTTTGAGGAAAGCTGCATGCCGAACATCTTTTTTGCAGGTGAAGGTCGTTGTCCCAGGTCTCTTGTGGAAAGGTCCTTTGTTTCTCCCACTGAATTCTTCTGGTCACTGGTTCTCGTCTCTGCGGCTAGGTGATGCTTTCCTTAGATTTTTTTGGAATCACTCTCTACCTCCTTTGGTGTACTGAACTCTGTGGCCCAGACCTTTTTAGGCTGTTGTGGAACCTCTGCTATTTCTGGAGATTTTCTTGCCCTTAACCCTTTCCTGCCTGGGTCTTCCACACAGTCTGGTCATCACTGCTGCTCTCGAGTCCCACGTTGGTCTGATCTTTCCAGCAAGGCTGCCTTCTCCTGCTGGGTCCCCTCTCCACCAAGATGCTGAGATTCCCTCTGGGTAGAGTTGTCCTGACAGCTGGTAACATCACTAGCTTTTCTCACTCAGGATTCACAGATTATACTCTGTGTGTTGCTGTACCCCAAACAATCCCAGGTTCTGACCTAGTTCTCACTTTTTGTGGTGAGTACACCAGTCTCTACCCTGTCACTCTCTGACACCCAGGTGTCATGGTACTATCATTCTGGTCTGGAATTTCCAACTGGTTTCCAGGCATCTCTAACCCCCTCCATCTGTCCTCAGGATAGCCAAGGGCATGGCCATTTCTATTTGGTCACACTTGCATTGTGTCACAGCCCTCCAGGGTCTTCCCATTTCATTCAGAGCAAAGACTAAGGTCATTTATGATGTCGGCAGCTACGACAGCCTCTCCTGCCTTCTTTGTGACCTGGTCTTTGTCGATCTCATCTGCTTGGTCACTCTGCCCTTCCCTCTCTCTTTGGCACCTGCCAGACTCACTGTCCCACTCCAAGCCACCACTGGATAGTCCTCCCACCTCAATGGCTCTCCCGCCTCATGTACTCATGGATCGTTTCCTCCACTGTCTTCAGCTGGGTGTTCAAATATCACCTTGCTGAGGCTGATTGGTACCGCTCTAATTAAAACACAAACACTCACTTGTCCCCATAATCAGGGCCCAACTTGCTCCAATTGATTTTCCCCATAGCACTTATGACCTTTTAAACTGATCTGTAATTATATGAATCAGCAATCAACCCAGAGGCACTCTGAACAGCGATTGTTTGCCTTGCAAACAAAAACAATAAAAGTACAAAGAGAACTGTTAAAGAATGGGTCAGGGTTTCAGCAGAGCAAACAAGGAAGAGAGAAATTGGAGTGGAAGTCTGGTCCATGGGGTCAGCGCATACCCCGTGGCTGCAGTTCAGCAACGGGGAGACCTTTTCTGGGTTCTTTTATCTGTGTGTCTCAGCACAAGGTTATTCATTGGATACCAACAATAACAATAGTCTACTTCCATGATGGGTGTGGATTTGGCCACGAGGGATGGGCAGGAGGTGTGCGGTCAGTGCCAAGTGTGCACAGGCCTCTGGCCACGGTGGACAGAAAGGGCATCTTGTGATGTGGTGGCACAGGCTGGCTCAGAGGTCCCAGGTGATCTGCCTCAACCATGCGCACAGGGCTAGGAGCGAAGACCCTGCTCCTGACTGTTGTGACAACTGGCCCGGCAGCTTCCTTGGGACACTAGATAGATCGTTCTTGCTTTCAGAGAGACAGGATATAGGTTGGCTTGGAGTGGTGGGCAGGGGTAGAAGTGGGGCCATGACTGCTAGCAGGAGCTGGGAGCCTGTTCTAGAAGGTTCTAGAAGATTCTAGACTTGGTTCACACCCTGCCCTGAGGCCCACAGTGCTCAGAGATCAAGGGCTTCTGCTGTGCTGCTGCAGAAAGGGACTCTGTGGGGGACAGGATGGAGCAGGGGCAGGTTGGGCCCAGTGTGCTGTTGAAGCAATACCTGAAACAAGAGGCTTCCCAGGACAGAGACGTCAGCACTGACGCTCCCTCTGGGTGGGAGCTGGTCCTAGAGATATCAGATCTGGGGAAGATGACACCCTCTGCCTGCCCTGGGGGCTGACAGGCCTGAGAGTTGAGCTTGCCAGACTGAGCATGGGGGTGGGGTGTGCAGGGGCCCCGCTCATCTCGGGGAGTCTGCTTAGGCTGTGGCCAGTGTGGGGATATGCGGGACAATCTGGGCTGAATATCTGGGTGTCGTGTTGAGCTCAGGGCCTGACATGGATCACAGGGGCCTGATGCAGTAAGGTCGTGGTGGCCTGTGAGTCCTGCTAGAGGAGAAGAGGCCAGGAAGGGACCACTCACGCTGGTGACAGACCTGGAAGGTGGGTGCTTGGAAGCCAAGATTAGTGTCTTGTGAGCTCCCTTTCTGTCTCCTCGATTTGCTTGCTCTTCCCCTTGCCCACGCACATTGGGATCTAGGGACAAATGGTCTACCAGCCGTGAGGGACCGCAGTTCTGGACGGCACCCTCTGCACAGGGCACATGTGGATTGGGATCTGCGGGGCCAGGGATGCGGCCCCAGGTGAGATGAACGGGACTGAGTGTGTCCTGTGAGCAGCTTTGCATGTGCCTCCTGCATTCCAGGATCGGGGCCAAGGTGATGAGAGGGAAATTCTAGTGCAGAAAAGCAAGGAGCCTGGCAAATACAGCACCCATGAGTCCTCCCTGGCTGTACCACAAGCTGGACCATTCCAGGGTATGGGGGACCCTCACCCTGTGCAATTCCCAGGACGGGACACCTTCTCCCTTTCCAGATGTAGGGATTCACTTCTCATCATTATGAGTCAACGTGTGACACTTGTGACTTGGAGAATGAAAGGTTTATGGTGGTTAAACATCTCAATTTTTCAATTTATGGGTATCTGGCTTCAAGGCTCCAGTGGAGGAAAACTACTCTGCTCCTGGCATCCTGGAAGCAGAGAGGAGGCAGGAGGATGGGGAAGCCAGAGAGGAAGTGGCCCAGGATGAGATATATTCTCCGAGGTCACAGCCCCATGGCCCCGTCAGAAGCACCCTGAAGTGTGTCTTACTGGTCTCCCAGGAGTCTACAGCCAATCAATGAATGTCGAGATTGACCATCTTACTGCTCCTGAAAGACAGCTGGGATCTTGGGATTGCCACAGCACAGATGGTCCAGGCCAGGATGCCCAGGAAAACTGAGAGGGAAGAATCCCATAAACAGGGCAGAGTAGTTACTCAGGGCTGGGGCCGAGCTCCAGCCTCCATATACCTGGTGTCTCTGATCTGGGACTCAGGTGTGTGACCCTGCAGACCTTTCTTATTGGTCTATGTTTGAGATACACAATAGTTACAGTCCTACAGGCTACGGGAATGTATGTGTCACATCCTGACTATGTTTGAGCCTCTTCTTCCCGTACTTCCTTACACTGATCCCATTTCTCACAGCCAAAAACTCTGTACTTTACTCTCAACTTATTTATATTTTGGATTTCTCGTAAGAGTGGGCAGGCTGTGGCACATCCTGGATTCCTTTGCTCTTTCAGCTTTTTTCTTTACACCAGGGAGACACTACGACATTCACAAATGCGAGTTTGATTTACTTCACTTGTGAGTATGGTCTCAAGTCACTGCCACTTACCCACAAAAGCCTCAGGAGTATCCTTCCCTATAGTTGAGTAACACTCTGTCGTGTAACAGTGAGTGGGAAGGAAAGTGCTCAAAAGGAAGGAACAACTGGGGTGGGGGAGGGAGAGCACACGGGTGTACACGCGTGTAGATACGTGTGTGTGCACACAGGATGACAGCTACACCACCCATCTCTGTGAGTTCATCCAAAAGAACAGCTTGTGCTTTCCTAGTTTCACTGTTTGATCATTTTTTTCGTGTCTAAATCTTGTAACCTGAACAACCATTGCTAAGATAACAGTATGCAATATATTAATCAGTGTTAATTTCCAACTATTTTGAAATTCTGTATCATTTCTGTCCTTTTTTTCTGTAGGCAGGCTAGTCACTGCCCTCCCAAGGATAGAAAGCATGAGATAGTTTACTTTCTGTGTCTTATTTCACGTACTATTGTGGCCTAAGCTCCCCCAATTTCCTGCAGTGGTACATTCATGGTTCTTTAATGAGATTTGATTGTGTATATATATGTCGCATTTTCTTTATCCCTTTATTTATTAATACACACCTGGGCTATCTTCAGAGCTTAGCTTTTATGGGTTGTGCTGCTACAAACACAAACACGTGCCTGTCCCTCTTTAACTCTTGCGAATACGTAACCGAGAGAGGTACAGCTGGGTCCGATGAAATTTCTATATTTTCATTTTTTGAGGAATTTTCCAGCTAATTTCCACAGCTTTGGTGCTACTTTACACTCTTACCGAGAATGTAGAAGGGACTTGAGCTGCTCTGATTTGCACCTCCCTAACAGCTAGAGAGGGTGAGTTTTTTCCATGTACTTACTGGCCATTTGAACTTCTTTTGAGAGTTGTCTACTCAGTTAACCTACTCATGCTTTGATTAGGTTTTTGTTTTGAGGGACATTGTGAATCTTAAACAAAAAGAGCGAAGTCAGAGGGATCACCGTTCCTAACTTGGAGTTATTCTGTACTGCTGCAGTAGTAAACACCATGGTACTGGCGCTCAAATAGACACGGAGACCAATAGAATGGAACAGAAAATGCAGAAAAAACCCATGGACCTTCAGCCATCTGAGTTTGGACAAAAGGGCTAAAAGCATATGCAGAATAAAAGGAAGATTCCTTAATAAATGGTGTTGGGAAAACTGGCTGTGAACATGCAGACAAATGAAATTAGACTCATATTTCTCACCCAGCACTGAAACCATATCAAAGCAGATCAGATACCTAGATTTGCACACAGGGGCATCAAAACCACTGGATGATCACTAAGGAGAAACCCTGGAAGCCATAGGTACAGGCAAGAACTTCCCAAACGGAACTCCAATAGCAAATAATACCAAGAACCAACAGGGGCCGCACAAATGGAGAAGCTTCTGCACAGCAAAAGAAACCATCACTGGAGCAGAGAGACAACCTGTAGGATGCAAAAAATTTGCCAGCTCCGACAAAGGACAGAAGCATCTCTCTGTGTCTCCTGCATATCTAGAATATATAAAGAACTCAAACGAGCTAAGTCCCCAAACATAAATAATCCTCGTGCCTTGGCGAGACCCAGCCAGGTGCCCATGGTGCCCAAGGCTTGGCGTGTCCCCACCTTGGAGCTCTTATTCCACTCTTAGTTCCCCGCTTCTCTAGGTCACTCTAGGATGACTCCCCTCGCGCTGAGTAGTGGCTGTGTCCTTGGGCCACCAGCTCCCAGTAGGGTGGCGTAACTGTCCCCCTCCGCTCACCTGGCTCCTCTCCCACGGGAAGGGCCGGCGAGGAAACCCTGGAGTCCTGGAAGAACTGATGCCTGAGTGACCACTGCAGAAGATGGCCTTCACACCCAAACGGAGGAGCACCGACCAGACAGCTCTTCCTGCAGCCTCTGCAGTGTCACCTCGTGTCCCCAGTGTTCCCTCTGTGTCTCTGATGCTTGCTGTGTGTCTCCTGCATGCCTTTTTGTTCCTTGGGTCCCCATTTCCCTCCCCGTGGTAGGGCACGGTCATGGGAGGGTCTGACCATGGGTGTGATGGCGTCGGGCCACTGCACAGGGCAACTTCTCTTCACCGGGTCTGTCTTGGTTGCTACAGGAAGCTGAGCCCCCAAGCATGGCCCCAGGGTAAGTGGTCCCTGGGAGGATGTAGGTAAGCCTCAGAGTTCTGGGGTCCCGGCGCTGGGTGGTCCACCTGTTCTTACCCTCATCTACTCAGATAGGAGAGACCCTGGGCAAGGACTGAGGGGTCACCTCAGGAGTTGGCCTTGAGTGTATTTGAGTTGGCCCAGGGTATTTGAGAAACTCCTTTCTGTACCAATTTCAGCTCAGCAATGCTGCCCTCCCTCTGCCTGCTCTCAGCATGGTCCAATCTTCTACGGCCATCAAAGACACTCAAGAGCCCGGCTCATGGTTTTCTCCACCGAGACAAAGACTTAAAAACAGCAAATCTTAACGACACATGGTGAGTAACCAAGAGCAGAGCAAAGTTTGACCCGCATTTTGTATCTTTCCGTTTGCTGCTTTAAACTCTGTCTGATTCCTGCTCAGCTCCGCATACAGCCTCTTGGGGCTGCCCGTCTAAAACCCGGATGCACAAGGTCTCAGAGCCCCAGATCTACATAACCCATCTCATCCCCCTTTAGAGCTGAGGACACTGAGGTATGAAATTTACAGGCTCATTAAACTCTCAGTGGGTCTCCAGAGTTTCCAGCTGCTGCCTTTAGCCCGTGGTCACCCTGGATTTCAGCACGGCCTCTGTAAAGCTGCCCCAATCCGAAGCAAGCGTTTCACGGAGACCAGTTCAGCAATAAGGACTTGTCCCCAACCCGGGGAAGTGTGTCCCTCTCCTCGCTCCTCCCTTCTCTCTTTGGCTCCGGCCACTCTTAGCCTTGGTGCTGCTGTGGCTCCAGCAGCTGCCCCCGCCAGGCCCCTGCACCCTGCCATCTCTGCCTTGGAGCCAGCCGGCCATGGGCTGAACCCTCTGGAACTGTGAGCCAAATAAAACTCTCGCACTTCAATTTGTGGGTGTCAGATATTTTGTCCCAGTGATAAGAAAGTGACTCATACAAGCTCTGTGCCCCATTCAGCTCTCCCCAAGCTGAAATTCCTTCCCATTCTCGCCAACATTTAGCTATGCCTAATAAATATGCCCGTGCCTTTCATGGAAATCTCCTGAGCGGCTTTTCTGTGCTGAAAGTCAAGAACCTGCTGGGTCCAGCTGGGGTCCCCATGTCCTCATTGGTAGGGCCTCCTTGGACCCTGTCTGATCACATCCTTTGGTGACCCAGCTTGGAGGTAAACTGAGGCACCTAATTTGGTAAGTTCAACCGAATGCTCCTGTTCTCTCATGTCTTTGTCCTCTGATTGCAAGACTTTCTCTGCAGGCCTTCATAGCTTTGATGTCTCTTTTCACTGATCCGAGGCTCCTAAATCCCTAGAAAATAAAAGCCCTGAGGAAAAGAAACACCTTCTGTCTCCAGGCTGAGTTAGGTGGAGGTGCGGGGAGGGTACCTCAGAATCGGCAGCAGTCAGTGGGGATCTCTCAGGTCAGTGTAACCCATTTCTGGGTTAGATGGACATCAACGCACTCTCCAGCAGGACACAATGAGGGCAGCCTGTCCTGGGTCCTGGGCCAGCCCCGCGCATCCAAGTGTGTGTGCAGCTCCCGAGACACAGTGTCAGGGAAGTGAGTCCCTGAGACAGCCCCTCCAAGGAAGGTCTTGGGCACCTCAGATCGACAGACCCCTTCTGAATGGCCTTAGGATTTAATTTGTCTGTCTTGTTATTTATTTATTTATTTACAGAAGAAAGTTCTCTTATCTCTTCACCTCAGACAAAACTCGGAGAGATTTTTGTTTCTCCTGCCTTCATCTCCCTCTCTGCCAAAGCACACTCCTGCCCACCTTAGAGGCCTCTCACGGTCTGGTCCGGGATGCCACTGGCAGGGTAATGCAGGAGAGAGGTGCCCTCTCCACCACTCCTCCCTCCCTGGAGGGTTAGCGCGTGAGGTGTGGGGTGAGAACTCTCCTAGGACCTGGGAGAGCTCCCCCTCAGCGACAAGGCGGGGATCGCGGCTCCTGACACAGGTCCACACCCCAGCGAGGGGATGGCGTGGTCCACTATTGGATGGTGCCAGCACAGGGGCCCTGGCGGCCGTTTGCCTGTGCTCTGAGCAGGCCGTGCTCCGGGGGGCTGTTGCAGGACTCACCTCACCCCGACCTCTGCCCACAGCTCTTCTGCGCCTCCCGGGCCAATTCAAGATGCCTGCCTCTGCCTCCTTCTGGCTCTTTCTTGTAATAGTCCCGGCCCCTTCTCTCTCTCTCTCTACTTACACCACGATGCACTCACAGCTACAATTTGTTTAGCCTTCCGGTGTGTGTAGTCCCCAGGCTGCAGCCTCCCAGACATACCCGGGCTGTTCAAGAGTTTTAAAGAGTTTGGTTTTTGAGAAAATGCAAAACCTTTGATTAAGTCCTTTCTGACTTACTGTAGGAGATCACGTGAGCTGCGTTCTATCAGGACTGCTTGGAAAGATTTCTGCACGCGGCAGCAGGAACGGCTGGATCCCCAGTAGGTGGATCCCTGGAAGGATGAGATGGGACACCTGCCCTTAGTTATCCCAAAAGGGGGAGGTGACAGCTGGAATGGACTGGTGGGTGCCTGGTCTTAGGTTTAGGTTTTCCATAAAAGGGGTAGGACAAAGATGTCTAGCCCCAAATCTAAGAAGGTGGAGTACCGAAAAGGGCCTTTTTTCATTTTGAGACACACCTTAGATCCTTGCAGATAAGGGCGTCTTGCAGGGTCACGCCTAACCCAATGGGTAGCCCCCACCCTCTGCAAAAACAAGCAGCGAAATCTCTGAATCCTCAGGGTGCATGTTGCAAGAAATCTGGGAGCATTTTAAGCAGAAGATTAAAAAATTGTTTTTTTCTTGGTAATGTATCTTGGCACCCACATACGTTAGGAAGTTTTCAAAAAGGGACTTTAAATCTTCATGCAGTATTATAACTTGATTTTTAAGTTTTTCATCACTGCATGTTTGTTGTACATAATGAGCCCATTTAGCGGGGAGCTGGCACACCCTCTAATGCATCTTATTTTGTTTTTGGTCCCTTAGTCCCCTGTCACAGCCCAAATGCCTTTTGCTTACATAATTTAGCTGATTCATTTTAAAAAGTTAATTTCAGCTGGTTGCTGAAATACCAGTAGAGACGTCTCTAGAGTTCTTGACACGTTTCACCAAGGTTGTTGGCAAAAGGGGCAATATTTATCTTTGTTAAAAATTTAACACTGCCCACTATTTTCTGTGTATCACCTGCAACAAACCTTACAGTTTGGCTTCAGTAAAAATAATAACTTAGCATGTTACCCATGCTTGTCTAATACTTTGGGTGTCATAGAACTCTGTGTTAAAATTAAGAAAATATAAATGAGATAAATGTTCATAATAAAATGCACGAATCAGCCATTACTAAATCTAAGTTCAAACACTCTCGGCCTCTTAAAACCTATGAGAGGAAATCCATGCGGCCTATTATGTGTGTTAATGTGCATTAAGAGTTGATTTTTTTCCCCTCCTGAGTTTTCACTAAATATAAGCTAAGTATGAGTTAAAATTTTATCATATAATCCTATATGTAAGAAAAAAAGAAAAAGACCCCCTCCCCCACCCGAGCCAGCTCCCGCGGGGTGGGCGCCCCCCAGCTCACCGCCTGCCCGCCACGCTTCGGGGGGCTGCAGCCCTGGCCGCCTGCACGGACCCGCCCAGGCCCGCGGCGCCTGCGGCTCCCACCCCCTGCTACGCCGCCTCGCCCGCGCCACTTCCCTTAGAAAAACGGCTTTTGGACGAGAACGGATTTTGTTGTGGTTCTCAGTAAGCAGATCACTTGAAGTCGTTGGATGTGCAGACAGGTCAGCAGGAGGTTTGTGCAGAGGACATGTTGTCACGGAACCTATGAGTGGTTAATTGGCTACATTACAAAGGGGCTCTTTAAAGGGCTTTCTGAACTTCTTAACCAAAAGGCCAAGAAGCTATTAAAGGCTTTTCTAAGATAAAAATTGAACATGGATATGAAACCAAATTCTGATTCTCTATGTATAAAGCAATAAATGCTTCTTAAAATATTGATTTGCTCTTAAAATGTTAACATTTTTAGAAAATGTCCCTGAAAAGCAAAGATTTTGTGTTTCACTGAGATAATTTCTTGTGTTTTCTGCTCTTACGCTTTTATTGATTGATTGATTGATTGATTGATTGATTGATTTTTTTAAGGCAGGATGTTCCTGTGCAGTTCATGTTGGCCTCAAACTCACTTTGTAGCCCAGGCTGGCCTCTAACTTGCAGTGACTCTCCTGCCTCAGCCTCTCCAGTGCTGGGATTACAGGCATGTGCAGCCATGCCCAGATGCTGCTAGGTTTTTAATTAAGAAACTGAGTTTTAAGAAAGTCAGGGTTTAAGTGTCTGTTTCTTGTAATGTCTTTTATTTGTGTGTGTCTTTTTTTTTTATATAATTCTGGTTAAACAGTGTATCTGACACCTTAGATATCTGTGACTATATACACTCTAAGGACAAAATATCCGGTATCTGAGCTTTGCCTAAATGTTGTACAAAATTCATAAAATTGAGGGCATATAGGTTTAATGCACACAAGTAACCAATCTTTCTTTTATATGATATACTTGCATCTGGGCATCAACATCAAGTGGTCCTGATACAATAATGTCAGTCATTGGTGTTATCTGAAAATGCTCCATCTTAGAGAAGAAGTCACCGACTGTCTTGTTAATTGCTAAACTTTCCTTAAAATTTCAAAATAGAGCTATTGCCTTTTGCCACCCACAGATTTAATTCTTTTCGGCACTTGTAGTCAGATTCAGGAAAGTTCTCCTGAGTTCTCTCGGACACAGTTTGCTGACAAAGCTAAACGCTAGTTCCATTTCTTGGTTCAGGACTGTTCTAGTAGCCTCCGTGTCTGCTCCTCTCAGATTTGTTTTGTTTTGTGTTTTCTTTGTAACCACTGTCTGTTAGCCCTCTGCCAAAGACAACTGGTAAAGGCAGCTTGCATGCTATTGTTAAAATTCTTGTTACCATTTTATTAATCAAGAATAGTGCTGAAGTGTTTTAGATGTATATTAGCTTTTTAAAAAAATTATTTTGAAGGTAGTAGAAATAGAACAGAACAAGACAGGACAAAGCCAATTGAGACAGTGCAGTGCATTTGGTGCAGAAGTTCCCAGCAGGTCACTGGGATCACAGCAATAGGTATCATAGTGTATCTCGTTATCTTCACAATAGTTGTCTAGTCAATTAGGTAGAGCAAAATCAAACCAAAGATGGAACATTATGAAACCATTAGAAAGAGAATATGGAATATAGTAAAGCAATTAATCATAATGAAAGAAAACTGAAAACAACATTTGCTTTCAAAGAGGAGATAGAGGAGGCCCCCCCCCATATTTGCTATACTGCATACAGTCATCCTGCCAGGAGACGCTCAGACCTCTGTCCCCAGGTGCTAATGGAGGTGGGGGGCACAGGGTTTGGGGTGTTGGATTCCAAGCCTGCACACCGTAGGCTCACAGGAGACACTACTGGGCCTGCTCCCGGCTCACGCCGCGGGAAGGAGCTCACCAAGAGGGCGGCGCATGGCTTCTTTGTGCAGCCTCCTGGGTTCCACTATGGCGGTGATGGGAGCTCAGAGGCTGCTCACTCTTGCATGCTATTCTGAGAGGATAGCTGTCACCTATAGGACAGATAAGTTATTGCACCAGTCCCTATAGTACACCTATTTAATAAAAGACATGCTAATTGTCCCCTAATCTCACTTCCTATTTCAGGCTGCCCCACAGATCTGGAAAATATTATAGTAGCTGGTGTTATAACCTACTCTCCCCACTTCAGACCATTGGGACTGAATTTTGGGTTTAAAAGACTGGAGATGAATATCAAGGGAGACAAAAGGCCTAAGACACCAAATACTTTGACTCTTTCCCTCAAGGGCAAGAACATTCAAGGAGACTCAAGGTCAACCTCAAGGTTAGCCAGGTGACACTGGGACACTCTCAAAGTGCCCTGCAACTCTGGTGAGTCACCTACCTCCTGCTCAGGAGGACACTGAGGATGCTAAAGATGGGGGACTCTCCATCAAGGAGCGTCCCTGGAGGGGAAATATCTTCAAGGGAACCGTGCGGTGGCATTCTCACCAGCACTTGTTATTTACTGGATTCTTGGTGACCATCACTGTCTCTGGACTGAGATGGAAACAGCGTGGTTTTGATTTGCGTTTCTGTGATGCCCAAAGATCCTGAACACTCATGGGCTAATCAGTCATGGTATTTCTTCTTCTGAGGCGTATCTATTTCAATGGCCCATATGTGATTGGCTCTTTTATTCTGGAGGGATCTAACTGTTGAGTTTTCATAGTATTCTAGACACTAGGCCTCTGTCCAAAGAGGATCTGGCAAAACGCTTCCCATCGGTGGGGTGCCTCTTCACTTGTTTGTTCCTTTGCTCTGCATCAGATTTTAATCTGGTGTAACCTCATGGGTAGATTCTTGGTGTTATTTCTTGTGCAGTGGGGGTTCTGTCCAGAAAGTTCTTCCTATGCCTGTGGCTTTAGGAGTTTTACCTAATTTATCTTGCTGTGGATTAAACATTTCTGTTTTAATATCTAGATCTTTTATCCATTTTGATTTAACTGTAGCACAGGGTGAGAAATACGGCCTAGACTCAGGTTTCTGTGTGTGGGCCGAGGTTTTCTCGGTACCATTTGTTAAAGAGGCCGTGTTTTCTCTAGGATGTGTGTTCAGCCCCTTCTCAAAGAGCAGACAGCTGCACGAGCCTGCGATTTTCCTGCATTCTCCGCTCCATTCTGTGATCTTCATGGCTATTTTTGTAGCAGTACTGTACTGTTTTTAATCACTGTGGCTTTGTAATATAACTTGCAATCTGGGATGTGATGCTTTCTGCTTTTCTCTTGTTGCCCAGTGTTGCTTTTTGACATTAAGTATTTTCTGGTTCCATATAAAGTTCAGGATTGTTTTTCTAGTTCTGTGAAGATTGGTGCTGGTATTTTCACTGGGACTGCAGTAAATCTGTGTATCACTGTGGCAATATGACCTTTGGGGGTGATATTTGTTCTGCCTATCCAGGAGCAGGGGTTGTCTTTCTATTTTTCTGAGGTCCTCTTTTATCTTTTTCTCTGTCTGTAGTTTTCGTGATAGAGGACTTTCACTTGTTTAGTTAGGTTAGTTCCTAAATATTTGTTTTTTTGAAGCCATTGTGAATGGGATTCTTTTCCCAATTTCTTTATAGGTAGGTTCTTTGTGTACAGCGGTGCTATTGATTATGTGTTTTGCTTTTTCATCCTGATGTTTTGCTGAATTTTCTTGTTAGTTCTAAGGGTCTCCTGATGGACTTTTTAAAAATGTCTTCCATGTAAAGTATTGTTATCTTCAAAGAAGGATAGTTTGATTTTTTCCTTTGCTATTTGTATCCTTTCCATTTCTTTTTCATGCCTGATTGCTCTGACTAATGCTTCAAGTACTATATTGAACAATTTACTCCTCATTTTAGATGGAATAACTTCAAGGTTTTCCCTGTTAGTAT
This sequence comes from Hydrochoerus hydrochaeris, assembly GCA_004027455.1. Lineage (NCBI taxonomy): Eukaryota > Metazoa > Chordata > Mammalia > Rodentia > Hydrochaeridae > Hydrochoerus > Hydrochoerus hydrochaeris. The sequence goes on along the minus strand of PVLA01005151.1, from coordinate 44,607 downwards.
GGTATTGTCAGTGGGTTTCTCATGAAAGGCTTTTATTAGTTTGAGCTAAGGCCTTTTATACTTATATTCCTCAAGGTTTTCTTGTTTTTTGTTTGGTTTTTGTACCAAGAATCAAACTCATGACCTCATGCTTGCCAGGCAGGCTCTGACCTTGAGTATTTTTTTTTAAATCCAGAATGGATGCTGGATCCTTGTCAGAAGCTTTGTCTGCCTCTATTGTGATTTTAATTCTTATTTCTGTTTTTGTGGCAAGCTACATTTGTTGATTCGCATATGTTGAACCATTCTTGCATCCTTGGAGTAAAGCCAATTTGGTCATGATATGTGATCTTTTTAATGGTTTGCTGCATTCTGTTTGCAAATATCTTGTTGAGGACTTTTCATCCATGTTCATTAAGGAAATTGGGCTGTAGTTTTCTTAATTCTGTTGAGTCTTGTTCAGTTTGGTATCAGGGTAATGGTAGCTTCAAGGAATGAATCTGGCAGGTTCTTTTCCTTTCAATTTCATAGAAATGTTTGAGGAGCATTGGTGTTAAGCTTTTCCCTAAAGTTCTGGTAAAATTCTATGGTGAGTTCATTGTGTCTTTAGCTTTTCCTAGTTGCTGAAGTTTTATTATTTCCTCTATTTTTATGTTTGTTATTCATTTTGTATCATATTTGTTCAGTTTTGGTAATTCATGTTTTTCTAAGAATTTATTATTAGATTTCTTTTAGATTATCTATTGGAATATAAAATTTCAAAATATTTTCTTATAACCTTTGCATTTCAATGGTGTCCACAATGGGTTTACCTTTTCCACTTTTATTTGTATTGATGCAAGTCTTTTCTTCTTTTCGCGTACCTAATAGTTTATTAATATTGTTTGACTTTTGAAAGGACCGAGTCTTTGATTCATTGATCCTTTGTACATTTTTTTAGTCTCAATTTCATTAATTTATGCTTCTATTTCTATAATTTCTCTCCTTTCCAATTTTAGGGTTTGGATTCATCTTTTTCTAAGACCTTGAGATTCATCATTAAGTTATATATTTGCAATTGCTCTATTTTTTTAAATGTAAGCAATCACCACTATTAACTTTCTTTTAGAACTGCTTTCAGTGTGTCCTAAAGGTTTTATATCAACCTGCTATTACCTTTGATTTCAGGAAAATTTTTATTCCTTCCCTAATTTATTCTGTAATCGACTAGTCATTCAAAAGTTCATCATTTAATCTACAAGTTTTTGCATAATTTCTGTGGTTTGTTTTGCTGTTGATTTCTCGTTGTAGTATGATCAAACAGTATGCAGTAAGATTATTTCAATTGTTTTATATTTATTCAAACATGCTTTATAGTCTAAAATATGGTCTTTTTTTGGAGAAAGTTCCAGGTGCTGCTGAGAATAATGTGCATTCTGTTATTGTTGGGTGGAACTCTGTTGGTTTTGGCTGGGTCCGCTTTGTCTGAAAATAGGATAGCTACTGCTGCTTGCTTTTGGGCTTCCGTTGCATGGAGTATTATTTATCATCCTTTCAATTTCATTCTATGTATATTTGTGGATGAAATGTGTCTCTTGCAGGCAACATAGAGCTGAATTTTGCTTTTTGACCCAATCTGCAAGTCTGTATATCAGATTAGGGGGTTAGGATTATGTACATTGAGCGTTATTGTTGAAAGTTATTTTCTAAATCCCGTCATTGCAGTATTTTTCTGGTGCTAATAGTTTTCTTTTGTTTCCTCTTCCAGTTAGACCTACTCTTTCTTTTGGGCTCCTTTGTAATGTTGGCTTCACTGTCTTTGCCTAGGAGGCCCGTGAGGACTTCCTGAATTGTGGTTGGAGCCCAAGATAATTCCTGTTCCCTCGGTGCATCCATGTAAGTTACAATGAAGGACACTCGCGCAGTAGGGCACCACCAGGCATCATCACACTCCCTGTTCCCAGTGGCCCACATGGACACCCGTTTCACAGAGACGCAGTGAGTGAGACTCAGAGATGTGCCAGACCCTTGTATTGGTGCTGACTAGGGTCAGATACAGAAGGGTGAAAAAATGTCTGAGTGCCTGAGAGCTGAAGGGTCCGCTTGAGTGCTTGGAGCCCATGGGAATGTCCTGTGCATGTCTGCATCAGGAGGCCGAAGGATCTGAGTCGGGAGACCAAAGGATTCACACCGGAAAGGCCCAATGGCCAGTGCTGGCGGCTGGAGGGTCTGCACTGGTGGGGTGAAGGATTTGTACGAGGAGGCCGAGAGACCTGTGCTGGACACCTGGAGACAGTGTCCGAGAAGAAGCTGAGAACTGAAGCTCCCATGAAGGAAGAAAACAGCCGAAGCTCCCTTGAAGAAACACTGCCACAAAACAGCTTCTCCAGGAAAATCAGCGGTGCGCGCTCTTCCTCTGGTTCTCCTGGCGTGCGTGCCGGAGCAGTCCTCGGGGGGCCTTCCATGCCCGGAACCTCGCTGCCGGAGCAGTCCTCAGGGGGCCTTCCATGCCCGGAACCTCGCTGCCTCAGTCAGCTGGGTGTTCCCACTCAGGCTGCCCATTAACCAATCACCACCACCACGCGCGGACAGCAGGGCTACCTGAAGGCCGAGCCGTGACTGTATTCCACATCCGTGTCAGTACAAGTCTCGGGCTCGGCACCTGCAAAATGAAGAGGGTAAACACACAGGAGCTGGTGCCTTCGGGAGAGAAGGGGGCAGGCAAAATGCAACAAAGCATCCTGGGCTTGGATCGGGGAGCCTGGGGTGACCAGGCTACTGCTGAACTGTGCAGGTCTCCTTGGCCCTTCTGAGTCTACTTGCAATGGGGCATCAGCAGCAGGCATCACTGTGCCTCTTGCATCAATCACCGTGTCCCTCCTCCCTTCCTGTGGGCTCTGGCAGACACCTTTAGTGCGTTCTGATCTGCAAGCTGGCGCTGGCCACCGACATAACAGCATTCATGCCCTGGGGAGTGGCCTTTGACCTGCGGGTAGGGGACTCATCCAGGTGAGGTGAGACATTCACTCCAGCACTGGCTCATCCATGTTCTTCTCCTCCTACCTCACCTTCCGTGGACTCCCTCTGGCTTCCCGAGGTCATCAATGGCAAAAGATTTGTTACTGAGTCCTTGTCTGCCTTCAGGGGCCCAGATCTGCAGGCTCCACACTGCCTGAGTGATTTCACCAGCCCTCTGGACCTTCTCTAATTAAGGGTCCTCTGCAAAACAAGGACGTCCCCCCCCACCCCATGTCAGGACAGGAGACCTGCTTTATGGACGCGGAGAGGGATGCGGCATCAGGATGCAAACCACTGCCAGATAAAAATGCACACCGGGTAAGAAATGGGTGCATGGAGCTGAGGGATACGCGAGGGTGCCCAAAGGACGAGGAAGGCCATTGCCAGGGGACACCAGGTCACATGACAGTCACAGGAGAGGCAGTGGACAAAGGTCACATGATGGAGATTTCCTAGGGGAATGACTTAAATATTGGGGTGAGAGAGACCTAAGGAAAATTGAAGAGGCCCAAGAAGATTTTTGCAGGAAGGCTCTAATTTGGTCATAAAACTGTGTTCTGAATATCCAGTTGACACTGAATTTACTTGGCACTATTATACATATTTTGCTAAATATAAGGCGCCTTTGCTCTTCTGTATTGCATTTTCAAGATGAAGTGGCGAGTAAGACTTTTCTGTTTCTTTCAAATACAGGCCTGTGATAATAACCTGGCTGCCTCATTTTTACTATGAATCCTGCTAATCCTGGAGCCGTGACCCAAGACTCTGTGAAGCAGGTGTGCGCTTCAGGCCCTGTGGTCCATGTCAGTAGGTACTTGCTGAGAGGATGAATGAATGAATGAATGAGTGTATGAAGGAGAGAATAGATGAAACCCAAGAGCAGGGTCCACACCAGGTGAATCCCCTTTGGAGTGGATTATAGGATGTCCCTCTACAAGCCCTGCATGGTGGCCCAGGGCACGTGACCTGTCCCTGCCTTGCCGAGTCCCATCACCTGCACTATGCTGGATCTTCCTTACTTCTCTTCCTAGGCCCCGCCAGCAGCAGGCCACCTGTGGAGGGACTCTCCTGCCCAGGCCCTGAAGACCCGTCTAACCAGCTGGCATGTGGCTGCCTGCAGACACCCCGAAAGGAGGGCCCCACATGTCGCTTCTCAAGGAGAAGGAATAACAACCTATCAGGCCAATCTGCATATTTATCACTGAACAGATGGGAAAACCAAGAGTGACTCTGGGGTCACCAACAAGAAAATCTGAATAAGACCAGGGCCCTCGCCTCTGACTCTGGAGCCTGGGGTCCTTCCTGAATGCTGTCCCTCAGAGCTGCTTTCTTGGGTCCCAGGGTACCGGGGTGCCACTGACGGCCACACCCTCCAGTTTTGGAGCACTCTCTGAGGCAGGGAGCAGAGCGATCCTGCTGCTGGGCTGGGGCTTGGGCCAGGGAAGGTTCGGCCGTGGGTCCTGGGCTGTCCCAATACAGTGACGTCCACCTGCATGGGCCATACAGGAGCCAGCTTAGTGTAGGAAGGGCAAGGCTTCTCCCTGGGCATCAGGGGCAAAGTTTCCTAGAAATGCAGCACACAGAAGCCCCTCCTGTGACATCCGGGCACAGGGTCCTTGTCAGGCAGCCCCATAGCATCTCAGAGCCCTGTCATGCTGTAGGGCAGAGAGGGTGCTCTCAAGCCTGAGGCTCATGGTCAATGCAGTGGGGATGCCCACTCCAGCTCCCTTGTGGACTTGTCAGGGTGCCATAATTCATGTGGGCAGCAGAGGCCCCTCCAGGGGCCGGCAACCTCCAGCCATTCTTGCTGATGTCACCTTGCTGCCAGCCCACTGCTGCCATTGGCCTCCAATGACTCTGTTCCCTCTGCCAGAAATGGCCTGACTCCTCCTGGTGCCATGCTCCTCAGAAGTCTGGGTCCCACATCAGACCCACCAGCTCCTGCACTGGACATGAGCCTCGACTCACATCCTTGTACTGGTGACATCCAGTGTCCTGAGTGCTGACACCCCCCTCACTATCACCCTGACAAGTGCTGTCTGTCCCACAAGCCAACTCTCAGAGTGACCAGTGACGGGGGTTCCCTCCTCCCTGGGCAGCCAAACTGAGCTTCCCCGGGGCCCTGGGTTGGGCCCTGCCCAGCTGACTCTCCTTTCCCTAGGTGGACAAAGACTGGGGAGGGCGGGGCACAGAATCAACCCATATGACAGTGGTGACCAATGACACTTCCCTGGGAGAGTTTCGAGTGCATGGCGACTTCGGTGTGTTTACACCCCAGACAATGCCCACAAACACAGGTGTGAAATTGCATCAGACTCAGCTCCACCACACACAGCGCCCTCCCAGCCCTTGTGGAAAAGCTTCATGGTCCTTCAGTAAAACCCTCATGGCTTTAAACATCTCGGGCAGAATAAAAAAATCTCATGCACTTTTACCTCTACGATCAGAGTCCCACCTGGAGGTTGTGGAGACTTTTAATGGGAGTGTGCACAGCCCCGGGTTGGGGGCAGAGGGAGCCGCACCTCCGTAATAGCCAGGCTTGGGCCTTGGCCTGGCACTTCCCTTTCTGTTAAATGAGGAGCATTTGGCAGCTTGTTCCCAGATGAGAAGTTGTGCCCCGGGTCTGACCAGCACGTGCCATGTAATAGGGGCTCAGAAAGGGGAGTAGACTCGTAATAGCTACATCTCGGAAGGGGCCTATAGGCCGATCACCAGATGAATGGATAAAGAAAATGCATACAGAAAAGAGAGAGAAAGAAAATATATGCATACGCAGTGGGGTACTGCTCAACCATCAAGAATGATGCATTTGAGTAATTCGTGGGAAATTGGATCTACACCGAGACCATAATACTAAGTGAGATACATGAGATCTAGAAGGTTAAGCATCACATAGTGTCTCTTACACCAGCAAAGCAAAAGGTGGCTGGAGGCAGATTTGATGGAGATGGGAGAGGAATCCGGGGAGACAGGAGGAGGAGAAGTTCAAAGTGTAGCAGGAGCGAGGGAGGCAGGAGGCAGGGTCCTAGCAGGTAGTGAGGACAGTCAGGAAACCCAGCGTGGGGTGTGAGAGTCACAACCCTGCGGGGATCTGACAGAAGCACCTGCCAGGTGTCCTCCGGTGTCTGGCACCTCCCCAGAGCATGGCCAGGCGGGCACCGGCTCAGAGCACAGGGCCCTGCATGGCCACTGTACGGGTTGCACCCTGAAGTATGTAGTATCCTCCAGGGTAGAGACTGCATCGCTCATAGGACAGCCTGAGCCGGCTTCTCAGTCCCGCACGAACCCCGGACAAAGAGCCCTGTGGGCTTCCTGCTCAGAGGCTGCCTGGCTGGCAGGAGCGTTACTTCCTTGCCTAAAATAAATGGCTTGGACAGTTTCACTTTCCATCACAGTGGGGGGCACCCCAGGTGTTCCAGTGACAAAAGATGTGCCGGTCCCCAAGGTGAAAGTAATTACTATGCATCCCGAACACGTGCTAATAAAAATACAAGACCGTGATTCTAAGCGCTGTCCAAAGCAAAGACAGGCTCAGGAACACATCAAGGTGGCCCCTGCCACCTGACTCACCAGATCTGGCCTCGTGTGACTTCTGGCTTCTCAAAGTAATGACGACCGACTGACTGTGAAAGGTAGCTGTTTTGAGTTGATTCCCTGCGGATGCCACTAGTGACACTCATGAAAGGGAACTTTCATACCCTCTTCAGGGCTGGGGACTTAGCTCAGTGGCTGCAAGGATGCTGGGAGGCATGTGTTGGAAGCCAGGGGAGGTGTTTGGCAATGTGTCTTTTCACGGTAGTAATCCTTTCAATTAGGAGAAAAGCAAAGAAGTGCGTCACTGTTGGTGTGTCATCTTCACGCCACCATTTCTAGCTAAGACCACTCCTGCTTCATGATCCGTGCAGTCTATACAGAGCGAAAGGGGGCCAAGGGCACTCCCAAGACCCAGCATGCCCAGCACATGTCCAGGACTGCCGGCCTGGTCTTGGAGCTTGGGCACAGGCTATGAAGCAATTCTAGCACCCACTGGGTGCTGGTACCCTTGGTAGGTGTGTGGGAAGGTAAGGAGGCAGGAGGTCCAGCTGATGGTAAATGCATGATAGTAGCTGGCTGTGGTAGGTGCAGGGGACCTGTCCTGGACCGGAGATTGCAGAGAACACTCAGAACCAGAGCCCAGCCAGGCTCCTGGGCTGGGACAGAGCACAGGCTCTTGTTGTCATCTTCCTGGCTGTGGACCCCAGAGGCGGGCACTGCCCTCCCCGATGCCATCCTCCCTTGGACAACGCTTCCTCGGGATGTGTCCAAGGACAGGGTCACAATGGCTAATTACACAGATTACCTCCATCCATTCACAACGTCCAAGCAAAACACGGCAGTCTCCCTGCAGAGCAGATGGCGGAGCCTTCGCACAGGGGCGGGAGGGCAGGGTCCCCCAGGGCTGCCCGGTGTGTGATAAAAGGGCAGCAGCAGGGCCAGCTGGGACACAGAGCTGACCTGGGGACCATGCAGCTGCTCCTGCTGGCCACAGGGCTGAGCCTTTTCTCTGCAGTGCAAGCTGCGTTGCCTCAGCTGATTCCTGCTCGTGCCGAGGAGGTGACATTCCTGGGGAGGGCTGGGATGGGATCTGGGGTTCCAAGGGCTGGGTGTAGGTTGGGAGAGTTTGATCAGAGTCCCCAGTGGATGTTGGCAGGATGCCTTGCTTTATACCCTTGGGTCTGCTCCACTGAGCAGGGGGACTGAGCAGTCCCTAAGGGACAGTGCTCCATCTTCCTGCCTCCCGGGAGGGCCACGGAGGCTGAGAGGTGGCCTTGGGAGGCCGCCCCAGTCCATCTCTGGGCTGGGTGTCACCTCCCCTGCGGCCTGGGGCTCTGCTTCCTCACTCTGTCTGCTGTGGGCCCCTGGGAAGCTCCTTCCCTCATCGGAATGGATTCACTCTAGCATTTTCATTTCCTAGTGAAACCCCATGCACAGCTGTCTTCACAAACCTAAGGGTTTCCCAGCCCTATGTAATTTACCTCTGGCCCAGGCGGGTTTTACCACAAGATTTAAGCCCCTGGAGAGGATCTGACACACATGCAGGGCCTGGTGCCGATGGAGAAGTGTGTCCGGCCGAGCCTCCCTCATCTACTGACCTGGTCTCAAACAGGCCCGGGGCTCAAGGCCGTGGTCCAGGCTCCTCGGCTCCATCTAACAGGTCTGTCTCCTGGGACTCACCACCCTGCCCCCGGGCCCCTCCACAGTGACGCTCAGCGAAGCGCCTTTTCCCCTCAGGGTGCTGGCCAGCTGCTGGTCATGCCGTTGGTCAGCTGGGCTGGGGGTCACCATTCCCCCGCTCTGCTCTTCCCACCACAATGCCTGGTCTGGGCGTCCCTTGCACCCAAGGCCTGCATCCGGGCATTCCAAGCTCACCTGGGCCCCTGAGGCCCTGGGTGCAGGTGGTGAAGGATCCGAAGAGTTGGGGACTGGATCTGAGGCTGCCGTGGGGTCATAGTCAAGGACTCTGTGACATCAGCAATACTCATCCCTTGGCTTCAGGAGAACCCCAGTGGACGCAATTTCTGGAGGACCCAGGCGTGGGCCGAGGAGGGAGGCGTAGACTGGAGCCGTGCACTGGTCCCAGCCCTGCAGGGTGACTGTGGCCCTCAGTCGGTGCCTTGTCTTGCTGGCCACCCATGCCTGGTCCCCTGTCGATCTGCTGTCTGTCTTCTGTTTTAGTTTCCTTAAAGATAAAGGTTTGACCTAGTTGTTTATGCAGCTTTCCCACTGCCCCCCGGGAGGTCCATGCCGGGGCCCTGGTCAGAGGTCCTCGCAGGAAGTGTGTCATCCAGGTGGACCTTTGGACTGGCCCTGCTGCCTCAGCCTCCTGCTGGTAAAGAGGGGCTGTGCTGTGACCAGGACCTCGCCCTCTCCTGCAATGTCTCAGGCCCCTGCAGCCCCGCTGAGGCCCTAAGCGAAGGCCTCTCCTGCCTCTGATGTCTCTTTGGCTCCAGCCTGGGTCCCCATCGCTGGCTCCCCTCCCCCTGCAGCCCTGCTCAGGGATGGCTTCCACCCTGCAGCTTGCAGGAACCTGGTACATGGTGCGCTGGGCAGGAGACATGCCTATTCCCGAGGAGACGAAGAGCCACCCCATGCCTCCCTTCACGCTGCGCATAAACAGTCAGAAGAAGCTGGAGTTCAGGATGAACCTCATGTGAGTGCCCCCCGCCTGCCAGGCCCTTCTCTGCTGCGGGCTGCGTGGTGTCCGCCTCCCACACGCGTCTGAACTCATCCTGCCTCACTACACGGAGCAGGTCTTCCTCTTTCTGCAGCTTGGCCACAGAGATGGTGCCCACATGGACGCTGGGCATGCGAGGCTGAAGCTCCCACCTGCCCCATTCCCGGCAGGTGCTTGCTGGGCCCTGTTTTCGCTGCACAGCGCTCTGTGCTCCTGGAGAAGCCCTGCGCTCGCGCTGAGCTCTGACGCCTTCAAGATTCCCCTGCACATTCCACAGTCAGGAGCAAGGATAGACTCAGGGCCCTGTCATCTAGCAATCCACCCGAGAATCAGCTGGAGATCCAGGGCGAGCCTGGCCTCCTAGGGAGGAAGTGGCCAGGCTTGAGCCAGGTGCCAAGCTGTCCTGAGCTCACGGTGTGGACCGGCCATCGGCTTCCTATTTGCCCAGCTTTTCCCCAGTTGGTGCCACCTGGTGAGGGAAAACAGAGCTCATGGCAAGCCACACTGTTATTACAAAGAAAGTCTAGCTGTTACGGTGGCCCACGCATGTCATCCCAGCTGCTCAGGAGGCTGAGGCAGGAGAATCCTAAGTTTGAGGCCAACCTGGGCAACTTAGTGATTCAGTTCCTCTAAAAAATAAGTTAAATGGATGGATGGATGGACAGACAGACAGGCAGGCAGGCAGGCAGACAGACAGACAGAGAGATGGTAGGCTGGGGATGTCGCTCAGTAGGAGAGTACATCTCTAATACCATAGAAAAGAAGCCGACAGCCAGGAGTTCCTGAGCCTTGTCCTGTAGACTAGGATGGGAGCCTCCAGAGGGCTCTCTGGGGATTGACTTGTGCCTGCATTTCTGCTGGGTGCCAGACCCTGGTCAGCCATCGCTGTTGAAAGAGCTTTATGCACCAGTGGTTTCAGTTAGCCCTGGGCTCCTGACGGTGGGCATCCCAGAGGTGCTGGGCAGAGGGAGTAGCCATGGCCCACAGCAGGGTAGTTTGCATCAGGAGGGAGTGGGGGCTGCCCTCGCTGTGATCCCTGCAGAAGGGAGGGAGGATTGGGCAAATCTCAGCCATGGGAACCATGTTTCCGCCCTGTGTTCCAGGAAACCCATTGGATGCATCGAGTTCAAGCTGCCCCTGGACTCAGGAGCTGAACCGGGCACCTTTGTGACCCGTAAGTGTCCAGCTGGAAATCCCTTCTTTCAGGAGAATCCGCATAAAGAGACCTAATGCTCACACAGTCTGTGTCACCTGCAGGGTGGAAACACACCATCTACATGTACTTCCTGCCGGGGAAGAGTCACGCCATTGCCTACTTCAAGGGCTACATGAACTACATGTACTACCAGATGATGATGGTCATGGGTGCGTGCGGCCCTTTCTGAGTCTGTGGGACTCAGTCACGGACTCTGTGGTCCACGCGTGGAGAGGGTGCATCCTCTTCTCATCCGGCCCCCAGCAGCTCCCAGCCGGAGGGCCACTGCTGAGATCCCTGGGCCTTGGATTTATAAGCTCTTGGGCTCACTCATCCTCGGCTCTCATGGGACCAACCCTGGTGGCAGAGGCCCTAAGCTGCTCGTGGCCCACTAGACCCTGGCTCTTCCCTTTCCTCCTCCTCCTTGCTGACCTCTTGGCACGGTCCCACTCCAACCAGAGCGCCTGATTAGGGGCCTTTGCTCCCAGAGACATGGAGCAAGTTGTCTGGAAACATGGCAGCAGCCGTGGGGTCTTGTCACTCAGAGGGGGGAGGCCAGAGCTCTGCTCAGAACCTGCTGTCACCATCAGAGCCACGTCCCCGTCCTGAGGCTCACAGGGCTGCTCACCCTTCCGAAGAGCTCTGCTGCCCTCCTGCCCCAAGTGTCCCTCCGCACACGGACCTTCACCAGGCTGCCCCCACGGTCCTGTGCAGCCTTCCTTGTCCGTCTCCCTGACCCTCCCCACTCTGCCTCCTTACCTGGAGGCTCCGGGCCCACAGGGTCCTGTGAGCCCCTGTGCAGGGGCCTGGCCTGGAGCAGGAAGATGCAAGCTCATACTGTGGACCCCAGGTGCCCTCTGAGGCATCTTGGGGTCTCTTCCCATCTCCTCCTCCATAGATTTCACGAGTCCCTCTCTTCTCTGAGCCGCCCTGATTCCAGGAAGGGTAAACGCCACACCAAGCAGGCTCGGTGCAGGGTGCCTTGGGCAGATGCCACCCAGGAGGGGCTCGGGGTGTGGCTTCTGAGTCTGGGTTTTCTGAGAGGGGTCCCAGGCCTGGAGATACTGGCCAGCAAGGCCCCAGAGGCACTGAAGGCACACAGGGGGCCCAGAATGAGCTCCGAGGGTCATCGGAGGTTTTCACAAGTCAGGCTGGGAGATAGGATCTCGCTCAAGAAGGGTGGGGTGCTGATTCCAGTAAGACATGTGAGCCCCTCTTTTTTCCATGTCATTTCCCTCTGGGGGCTGGGGCAGGGGATCCCCAAGTCCACAATGTGCGTGGGGAGCAAATTCTGCCTCTGTTCGCTGCCTGCATGCCCAGGCTTCTGAGAGCCATCTCTTCTGGAGCCTTAGATTGTCCCCTCAGTGTAGGGGACCCTGGGGGAGCTGCAAGCACCCAGCCTGGAGCGGGGGGCCCTACGCCCCTCCCCACACCCTCTTGCCTTCCCACATCCACCTTACCTGTCTGACCTGCAGCCCACACCCTGGATGAAGACCCAAAGTTCCTGCAGCAATTTCAGGAGTTTGTGAACAGCAAGAAGCTGAAAACCAGTGAACTCATTAACCCTCCTCGCGCCGGTAATGAGAAGGAAGCCCCCCTCCCCCCATATCCTTTTCCTTTTCAAACATGATTTCCGTCACCCCTGGGATAAAATTGTGCCTTCTGTTCTTTTCTTGAGTCAAATGATGACTATGCAAACTCTCTTCCTCACCTTCTACCTCCCCCCGGTCTGCAGATGCCTGTAAGTTGGCCAGAGAGACTTAGCACAAGGAAGGAGAGCAGAGGGGCTGAGACCCCGCCACCCCACGCCACCCCGAGGTGGAGCTCACGGCCACGAGAGACCAGGCCCAGCAGCCACACCACCCCAAGCCTCTGCGGTCAATAAATGTGCTCAGATTCCCTGGCCGTGTGTACCACAGCGGGTCTGCTGGTGTTGCATTTTTTAGAGTTTTATTTATTCACTTATGTATGTATTTACTTTGGGTGTCGGGATGGAGCTCAGTGTTTCCTGCTTGCGGGGCACATGCTCCCAGACCTTTTGCTTTCATTTTGAGACAAGATCCCCAAGTTTTCCAGACTGGCTTCTGCTCCAGGTCCTCCAACCTCAGTCCCCCGAGCAGCTGGGATTGCAGGCTGGTGCCACCACGTCTGGCCCGGGTTTTGCTTTCGCAGGAGTGAGATGCTCAGACCCAACCCTGATGATCCAGGGGAGGGGATTTTCAGCACAGCCAGGGTCTCCCGCACACAGGTGGCTGCCACAGCAGGCAAGGCCACTGGGTGCAGCAGCACGGCAGGCCGGGCAGATGGGGAGAGGGACCTGGATGAAAGCCCGGGTGGGGCATTGAGAGACTTACATCCGGGAAGTGGGAATAAATCCAGAGGTCTGGGTTTCCAGAGTGACCCCTGGGGGCCTGGTGTCCTGCGCTGGACCATGGCCCCGGTGTGAGTTCTGTGCAGGTGAGGTCTCTACCAGCCCTGGAAATGAGCTAACTAAGGAGGGCTGGACAGGGCAGCAGAGCCTGGATTCAGAGGGCAAAAAAAGTGTAGAAAAGAGGAAAACACAAAAAAGTTCATAGCTGAGTCTGGATTCAAAGGAATGAGAAATTAGCCCCTCGTCTCCTCTGGAGAAATGTTTGTGGGGCAGGTTGGGAAGTAGAGTCTTTCTTACGAGGGGCTGGGAGGCCGATCCAGTAAGGTCACAGATTCCTAATACACGGTGCCAAATTCTTACACGCGCCACCCTCTTCCTTATGTGGCTATTTACATGGTTACATGCCAAATGCACTCAGCACCTCCTGAGATGACACCTCCAGTTACCAGGGCACCACGAGGTTCCAACAGGAGGACTCAACAAAACCACGCCTGACCATGAGAAGTCCCTAAGGGGCAGAGAAAAGTTAGGTTCTTGGCTCAGCCAGTCCCTCGCGCGGTGTGGCTCACCACGGAGTCAAACACTATGGACGTGAAAGTCCTACTCACAGTAGGGAGAAAGAGGGTTGGCGGACCCCAGAGGACCCCTGCTCTCCCAAGATGAGCATCTCCATGGCCCTGGCTGTGAAATGTCCTGCTCATGTGGCATCGGAGGTCACAGAGCCCAGGAGCCTCCCCCTCCTGTGTGTTGTCCCCTGTACCTGTCCTTGTGGGAGGCTGGGACAGTTGGGGCAGGGCATGTCTGAATGAGCCCAGGGTACGCCTATGCAGGAAATTCCCCAGCTGTTCTCTGCTGTCCTGGGTCAGGGCTGGTGGAAAGCCTTTTCCCATGGAGCCTGAAGATGAGGGAACCGTATCTACAGTCAGCCTTGCGGCGGGCTCATCTGCTCCAGGGTTTTGTGTCCTAATGAGTCTCAAACACACTAAAGTTAGATCAGGCCACTGGGCTGCGAGGTTCCTTCTGACACTGGGCCCTCGGATGGAAACCCTCCTTGGTGCCCCGGACATTCACGGGGAATAGCGATTTCCCTGAGGTCAGAGGGGCCTTCTCTACAGACTGGACATGGGACTAAGCCAGTGAGTAGCAAGAGGCCCTGCTCAGAGGAGCCCATGTTGGTAGGGACTGGGGATAGGGGTTGGGTGCTCTTGAGGGGCTCACAGAAGCACAGGTAGGGAACCACGGAAACAGATGAGATTTTCAAGGGCTGGGTCCTGCAGACGCGTTTCCTCTGCAGTTGGAGCAGTGTTAGGCCTTGTCAGTAAGGGATGATGAGGGGTCACCTGGAGAAGCAATGTCCCTGTAGATTTCAAGGTCTTATTCTTCCTCCCTGTCCTATGGTATTTGCCTGGCAAGCAGGATACCAGACAATTCCATGGGTCCTCTACCCCACCAGTGCCAACCTTGGCAAACCTCTGTGCCATCACAGGGCCCAGCCACAGTCTGTTCAGTGATTGTGCTGAGTTTTCCACCTCAACCCTGGGGAGGATCTTGCTCTGATTCCTGGGATTCCCATGGTCTTTAACATTCTCCCCGCCCTCTGGTAGGCTCTGCCTCGTTACCAGTTTCTGACTCTTCGTATTGAACTGCTCGAGTTGCTGTGTGACCTACCCCTGACACTCTCTACCCTTAGTCACATCTTTTATTTTCTGCATTATGATATTTGACAGTTGCCATTAGCTGTGTCCATTAGTGACAGTTATGGGAGTTAGGACTCTGTTTTGTCACAGAGACTGAGGCCTTGTCCTTTCCAATGGTCGCATTTCAAACAACAAGCTTTCAGGTCCTTGGAGAAGTTACACATGTATTCACAGTCGTAAGCCTTGTTTAGAAAGGGCTCTAAGAAAGGGTTGCCTGGTCTTGGCTGAAACAGACAACGAATTCTCCTGGCAGCATGAGGTCCTCAGTTACTCTATGACCCTTGCCTCGTGCGGCTGGGATGTGGTCAGCTCAGTGTGGCGTGGCCTAGAATTGTCCTGTGTCTTGGAGTTCTCAGTGCATCCATGACAATAAGTTCTACTAGAATCAACATTCGAAGGAAATCCTTTGTGCCTAATACCTTACCAGCTGCTTACCCAGTGGCACCATTAGCAGATTCCAAAGACTGGAGAGTCTGGTCTCCCCAGGGAGGGGAGGAGCTCAGATCTCACTTCTCCCTGAGCTTTTATAAATGTTTCACTTCGGTGCTTCAGGTTTCCTCCTTTAGGATCCAACTATGGCCTCAATGACTTGACCAGTTTATTTCAACATGCTAAGCAATTCTGCAAAACAAATTGTTAACTTTTGCATCTAGGTTTTCAACCATTGCTGCTATGTGAATGTAGAATTGATTCTGCCTGAGTTGGGCTGAGGGTCTATGTTGTGTCTACACTTTGGTTCCTGGGTTGTCCCTGAAAACACTTGCCTGGAGGCCTGCAGAAACTCAGAGTCAAAAGTGACAAGCTTAGAGAGCACATTACTGGGTAGAAAAAAATATTGCTTTAAACAAAGTTATCTTTTATTGAAGAGGATGGTACACTTGGGAGGGTCCCAAGCAGGCAGCAATTAGAAATGAAAAAGGTGAAATCACATCACACACTGCCAAAATTCAGAAAGTTACCAGCAACTACTTCATAAACATAGGAAATTGTTTATATATATATATAAAATTGGAGAAAGAAGAAACCGAGAGATTCCCAGATGTGGATCACCAAAACTGACACAAGAAGGCTTAAACGTCTTGAACAATTTGATAACAGGCAATAAAACTGAAGTAGTAACCAAGAAAATCCCAGGACCTCATGGATTCACTGCTAAATTTTACAAGAATTTCAGGGAAGACTCAACACCAATTCTCCTCAGAGTCTTTAATGAAATCGAAAGGAAAGAAGTACTCCCAAAGTCATTGCTGGAAGCTACCATTACTGTGATTCCAAAACCAGACAAGAATCTAACCCAAAAAGAGAACTACAGGCCAAGATCTCTAATGAACATAGTTGTAAAAATAATAATAAGGTACCAGCAAACAGAATGCAACAATTTATCAAGAAGACCATACACCACAACCAAGTATAGTTCATCCCAGGAATGCAAGAGTGGCTCAAAATAAACAAACAAATAAATGTTATTCATCACATTAACAGAATCAAGGACAAAAAACTACACTACCATTTCAATAGATGCAGAAAAAACCTTTGGCAAAATCCAACATCCATTAACAATAAAAACCCTGAAGAAAAAAAAAAAACCAAGTATAGATGGACCTTATCTCAGTCTGAAAAAAGCCATTATGACCAATCTACTGCCAACACCATAAAAAATGGAGGCAAACTGAAAACTTTCCGTCCAAAATCAGGAACAAAAAAAGGATGTCCACTAGTACCACTCCTGTTTACCATAGTCCTCAAAACATTAGCCAGAGCAATCAGGCAACAGAAAAAAAATAAAAGGGTTACATATATGAAGGGTGAAGTCAAAGTGTTGTAGCTTTGCATAACTGAGGCCATCTGGTACCCTGTGTTTGACTTGTGCCCTGTATTTGACCCAGAAGAGTGAAAAATTACTCAGGATACAAGTCCCATCAGAAAAGCAGAATGAGCTGTACCCACAAACAGAAAATTAACCTGCTCAACAAAGAAGCAGCATCCATGTGTCAACCAAAATTAATGTCAGATTCTAGCTAAATTGTTTCCAACAGGATGACTAGCTTTGATGTTTTCTTCTTTAAATGCCCTGTAACTTTCCAGTTTGGGCCACTCGTTTTGACTCTGAAACAGGGGTCCACGTGTGGTTGCTGAATTCAGCTAATAAAATTCCAAAATTTATCAATTTGGCTGCTTGGATTCCTATATTGTTTATGAACCCACTTCAAAACTATCATTATTTGCAGATTACATGATCTTCTACTAATGAGACTCCCAAAACTCTACCAAAAGACTCTTAGAATTAATAATCAAATTCAGCAATGCAACAAGATACAAAATATACCACAAAACCCAATAGCATTCCTATACACTAAAAATGAATTCACTGAAAAAGAAATTAGGAGAATAATACCATTCACAGTAGCAAAAATTCACATTCACAAAAAATTAAATAGGAATTAACCTAACCAAGGAAGTGAAAGACCTCTATAATAAAAATTAAATCACTCTGAAAAAGGAAATAGAGGAAGGCATAAAAAAATGGAGCACTGTCCCCTTTACTGGATAGGCAGAACCAATAGAGTCAAAATGGTTGTACTTTCAAAACTGATACACAGATTCAATGCAATCTCAGTCAAAATACCAACGACATTTCTCGCAGTTCTAGAGAAAATACAAATCCTAAAATTCATACGGAACAAGAAGAGACCTAGAATAACAAAGGCAATCCTGGGTAACAAAAGTAGAGCAAGTGGCATCAAAATCCCAGATCTGAAATAATACTATGAAACTACAGTGATTAAAACAGCATGGTACTGGGACAGAACAGACCATGTGGATCAGTGGAACAGAACAGAAGCAGAAACAACTCCAGACACACACAGACACTTGATCTTTGACACTGGAGGAAAGATAACCTCTTTAATAAGTAGTGCTGGGAAAACTGGATATCCTCACACAGAAGATTGGGTCTAGATTCATATATCTCACCATGTACTAAAGGAAATTCAAAATAGATAAAAGATCTGAATGCTAAAACAGAAACACTTAATCTGCTGGAAGATATAATAGGTGCCATTCCTGAAGACATATTCATAAGCAAGGAAGAAATAAACACAAGAAATAATACTGAGAGTCAACAAATGGGAGCACATCAAATTAAAAGTTTCTGCACAGCAAACCAACTACAGAGTGAAGAGACAGCCTATAGAATGGGAAGAGATTTTTGCCAGCTGTTGTTTGGACAGAGGACTATCACCTAGAATATATAAAGAACTAATATATATATATATATATATATATATATATATATATACACACACATATATAGAACTAAAAAAAATTATACTCCCCCAAATAAAAGGCCCAATAAAAAAATGGGCCATAAAAATGAATAGATGCTTCTCAGAAGAAGTACAAAAAGCCAACAAATACATGAAAAAATGCTCAACATTGCTATTCATTAAAGATATATAATTAAAACTACAACAAGATATCACCTTAGCCCAGAAAGAATGGGCACCATCAAGAAATCTAATAATAAATGCTGGTGAGAAGGTGGAGAAAAAAGAATTCTTCTAGATTGTTGGTGGCAATGTAAATAGTTCAACCATTATGGAAATCAGTGGGGAGATTCCTGAAAAACTAAAAATGGAAATTCCATTTGAACCAGATATTCTCCTTTCTAGGTACCATCTGAAAAGAGTTAAAATCATCTGCTACAGGGATACATACATATACAGGCTTATAGCAGCTCAAAATTTTAATGGCTAGATCTTGGAAAAGATATGTATATCCATCAGCAGACAAATGGGTTAGGAAAATGTGATATTTACACACAATAAATGCCACTCCACCATAAATGAAAATAAACTTGCGACATGCACAGATAAATGGATGTAATTTGAAACATAATGTTAAGGGAAGTAAGTCAGATACACGAGTTTAAATGTCACATAAAAAACCAAAATAGAACATATAGAAACAAGAGAAAATTGGAGAACCAGATCAGCGTTTCCTGAGATCTGTGCCATGTTGGAACTTGGGGCACTGGGAAAACAGGCAGCCAGCTCACCGCTCTGGTGGGGGGCTGTGAGCCTACCAGAGCTGATCCCTCCCATCGTTAGCAAGTGAGAGCCAGAGATCTGAGCATCTCTTGCGAGTTTGACTATATGCAATATAGCAAATAAGGGGGATTTTCTTCTGCCATCTCTTTGAAGGCAAATATTTTTATCTCTGTTTTGCTCTGTTCTGATCAATAGTATTGCTCTATTCAATATTCTGTTTTTATAATTTTTGTATTTCCTTTGATATTGCTCTACCTGATTGAAGGAACAACTATTGTGAAGAAAACCAGATATACTATTGTGCCTATTGCTGTTATCCCGGTAACCTGCTGTGAGGTTCTGTACCAATTTCACTGCACTGCCTCAGTTGGCTTTGTCCTGTCTTGTTCTGCTGTATTTTAGTACCTTCAAAATAAAGTAAAATAAAATAAAAATAATAAATAAGAAAAAAATAACAACAACAAAACAGATCAGTAAGGTACTGAGCAACCTGAAACATGATATAACTAAACAGATAATGGACTTAAAAAGCAAAAGGAGGAAAGGAAAATGCTCTAAAGGATATAACTGCATGTATATTTAGGTGTGTAGGACTGATGGCCATGTTGCTAAGTTTTTGTTGGATCGGTGAACAGAACTGTTTGCAGCCTCACTGTTTGAATGTCCACTTTGTGTGCTTTAATTTTGTAACTTGAACCACTGCTTCCAAGAGGGCAATGTGTAATGTATCAACTAGTGATTTCTTACTGTTTTTTTGAAATTCTGTATTGTTTCTACCTTTTGTTTCTGTTTTGCTCCCCCCCTTTAAATAAAATTAGAAAAAACAAGAAAAAAAAGAGCATATAAACAGCAAAACAGAAGAGAAATAAGTAGGAAATAGGGAAACTTCAAGTGATTCCATCAAATGGCCGATGCCATTGTTTCAAAAGTTATTTTAACATATATGCTGATCTGTTTTACTGATACCAGTTTTTCTTGTTCTGTGACATTTGTTATTTTACGTTTCTTTTCTGGATAAACCACTAGACTATTTTTATGAGATGCTGCACTGTTTTATCTTGCCGCTGGCTGGGTTCGAGTGTTCTGGTCTCCCTGATCGCTAATCAGGTGGAACGTATTTTTATGTGTGGTTGACAGTCCGCTTCATGTTCCCTCTAGAGAAATGTCTACTGAGGTTAACTTTTGATTTTTAATTGGGATGTTTAAGTATTTATTGTTGAGCTATAAGATGATTTTAGGTATTTTTACGTTAGACCCTCATCACCTAAGTGATTTTCTCTCACTCTCTATCTTGCCATTCCAATTCTTTGGCAAAGTCTTCTGATCCTAAAAAGCTTTAAAGGTTGACATACTCTCATTTATTTCTCTTTGGCGTCTTTTGCTTTGAGAGCCGTGTGGAGCTCGCCTTGCCCACACTGAGGTCGTGAAGACTGGTTTCTCCTCTGTGAGTTTTACAATGTTAGCTCTTACGTTTAGGTCTTTGATCCGCTTCAGGCAGATTTTTGTATGCGGTGTTGTGGGGTCCGCCCTCCTTCCTTTGGGGGTGCCGCTCATTTTTCCCAGAGTGGCGTGTTCGCTCTTTCCCCACTGACTTGTCTGCAGCCCTCACTGACCCTCACCTCTGCGTTGCTGGGCGTGGTTCGCCGCTCACTTCTGTGCTTGTCCCTGGCCTGGACAGGGCTTGTCCACACCACTCCTCTAGTGATGACCTGACGCTTGCTGGCTGCTCACAAGTCCCTCTGCAGAGCTCTGGTGCACCCTCTCTGCTCCTTCGCTTCTTCATTTCCTACGTTCTGGTTGTCGCGGCTCCCCAGGTCTCCCTCTCCGTCTCCTCCTCTTAGGGAGGTCCCTGGCCCCTTCTCTGTCATGGTGCTGGAATTATCTTGGGCTCTGCGCTGCTGTGACAGTGTGTGATCTCATTCACCCCTCTTCCTCAGTGACTAGGCTGAATCTTCTAGGACCCTGGTTCAGAAGATAATACTTCACTCCTCTTCTTCTGGTGTATCTGCCAGCCCCAGCATGTCACCCTTCATACCCAGGAGATGCGGCCGTGCCACCTCTCCGACCATAGCTGTCGCACTACATTGCAGACTGACTTCTCGGGCTCTGTGTTCTGCCTTCCTCAGTGTAATCACAGTGTAATTACACTCCTCAGTGTAATCTCAGGGGGCCACTTAAAAATATGTCATATCTTCACCCTTCAGGGCCCTTGGAGTTCTCCCTGTTTCACCCGAATAAAAGCTAAAGTCCCCGTGACGGCCCAAGGATGGTCCTACCCCCTCTGTGTCCTCGTCCTCGCCAGCCCTCCCTGCCTCACTTGCCCCGGTCGCTTTGCCCTCCAGTTCTGCCTGGCGCGTTCCCAGCACCCTCTCCCCGCTCCAGGTCTGAACTAAATGTCCCTCCCATTGTCATCGTGCTGTCATTTTCCACCTGATTCGCTCCTGGCTCATTTGCTCCACTGTCGTCAGTGCTGTGTTCAAATGTCGCCTTGCTCAGGCTGACATGGGTCCTTCCCTTTAAAACCCCAGCACAGCTTGTGCCCCTGGTCGCTGTTGGACTTGACCCATTTGCTTTTCCCCATAGAACTTGTCACCTGTTGATAATATATAATTACATGAACTGGTGTTCAATTAGGGGTCAGACCACACGACAGGCTGAACAGGAGGACTTTGTGCAACGAACAATTAACAAGAGTAGTGCTGATAGTGCTATCAGTGCCTCAGAGTTACCAAAGAACAAACAACAAAGAAGTGAATTGGAGGACAAGATTGGGTTCAGACCTGGGGGAAGAGTCTGGCTGTAGCCCAGGAACAGGATGGGCACTTTTGCTGGGTTGCTTGGGGCCACGGATGGTACACTCGTCTCTTCTCACTGTCACCGTGTCTAGAAGGGGCTGATGTTTCCTTTTCCATCTGCTGCAGGGAGACACAGGCAACAGGTACCAAGCAGCTGGATGGATGAACAGCTGGCAGGAGCATCCAACTGGTCTGTCAGTCTCACCCCTGGGCACAGAATTCTCTGGAAGGGTTATGTCCAGTAGAGCACTCAGGGCCATGCAGGTAGCCCTACAGAACATGGGAGGACACCATGGTAGGTCCTGCCCCTAGGTGGTGCTCAGAATGCATTCTGGGTCAGTGGATAGTGTGCCATTCAGCTCCTCTACCCCTGGGCTGTCATGACTGATGAGACCACATGGGTGAGGTGCCCTGCTCCCTGGCCTGCGCTGACCCCCATCTCAAATCAGACTCTGGTGGGATCTGGCCCAAACACTCTCACCTCCAACTCCGTGCAGCCTTCCCTACCCAGAGAACCCTAAACCCACTGCCCTTTGTCTTCCTACTTGGAGGCAAAGAAGCCCCTGTTCCTTACTTGGAGATCCCATCCACAATAAGCTCCTCGTGAGGGCTGACCCCCTCCTCTGATCCTGTGCAGAGGCCTTTGGGTCAGCTGACCTGGATTCAAACTCATCTTGGCCTCCTCAGCCCCATGACGGGGTTGCCCTAGAGTGGCTTCTCAGAGGTTGGTTTGCTCAAGTAAAAACGAGTCATTGATCACCTCTGTGGGAGGTATGCTAGGGGGTAGAGCAGGGATACAAAAGCATCCCAAGAGCTGAGCCCAGGAGTCTCCATGACAAGGAATCCCAAGAATCATCTCTGGTTTTGGAGGGGGCGAATGATGAAGAAGAGAAATGATGCTGCATCCTCCACATGGGCAGCACATGACTACCTGGAGCTGCATGCCCTCAAGTGCTGATGCAGTAAGAGGGGACGCGAGGACAGCTGCGTTGAGACCTTGGTGTGCAGCGCCCGAGGGGCAGGAGGTCATAGGTGCACACTGCTGCAGCCCGCCACCCACAGGCCTCAAGCGCGTCCTTGGCCACAGATGTGAGGCACGGCTGCCCTGTATAGTTAGTACCACATCTACTTGCTGAGGGAGGCTCTTGTGCACCCCACAGCATGTACCCAGAGAGGGGGTGGGCAGGAGCCACTCTGGTAATCTGTGCAAGGCCCCCTGGAGCAGTCAGTTAGCGGAGGCAGGAGCGAGGAAGCTAGTGAAGAAATCCTTGAGGTAAGCACAGTCCAAAGAGAAGGCAGAGTTCCTGCTCTCCAAGCCAGGTGCAGGCCTTCTACGGTTCTTCTCTGAGAATGACGTCCTCAGGTCCCAGGCACCCCTCCCTGCTCATGTCAAACCCTTTCCTCTCCTTTGCAAGGTCCTCTCAGAAATACAGTCACATTCACATGAACACACACACTGGATCTGCTACACTGGAGAGGTGACGCGGGGAGGAAGAAACAGGCAGGAGGCATTTCTGTGACAGAGCAAGTGTGCTCAGGGTCCCACCAACAACCCTGGAGCTTTGCATGGGAGAAAAGACTTGCCCAGTGTAGTGGTTACTTTTCCACTGGTAGAGCAAAATACCTGACACCACAGCTTAAAGGAGGTTCACGGTTTTAGAGGATTCAGTTCCTGCATAGTTCACGGTTTTAGAGGATTCAGTTCCTGCATAGTTCACGGTTTTAGAGGATTCAGTTCCTGCACAGAAATACCACGGTGGAAGAAAGTTGCTCACCCAATGGCAGTCAGGAAGGAGCGAGAGAAAACAGGAACTAGGAACAAAAATACAGCATTCCAGAGACCTACCTCCTAACAATGCGTTTAGCTATTGTCTCATTGACTGGAAAAAAAAATCACTATGAGTATAGCGCCTCTTGATTCAATAGCCTCCCCAAAACTTCACCTTTTGAATATGTGACACATTTGGGAGACATTTTAGATCTGAATCCCAGCATTTCTCCCTTGACTTCAAAAAGCTCATGCTCATCTAATTATGCAAAATGCATTTAATCTAGTTCTAAGAATTACTAAATGTCTTAATGTTCCAACTTTGCTAAAAATTCAAAGTCCGAAGTTTCATTTAAGAGCAAGGCAAGCTCATAGCTTTGAACCCTGGTGAGAGGAAAAAGGAAAGTTACATGCTTCCAATACACAATGACGTACAGTGAGCACCCTCATTCCGAAAAGGAGAAATAGAAGGACAGAGAGGAATTGGACCAAAGTAGGCTTCAAAACCAGTGGAGCAACCATGAAATCCTGTAGCTCCGTGTCCGGCTCCAGGAGTGTGTGGCAGTGAGATGTGAGTTATAAAGGGTCCAGGAAGCCCGACGGCTGTGGCCTTTCTGGTTGTAGCCCACATGACTTTTTTCTTGTGCTCTGTTCATTGCCTGTGTTTTTCCCCAGAAGACTCCACATTTCTGTTTTCTCTAATTTCCTAGCGTCTCCACTGTACTTTCAATTTTATTCTCACAGTTTTACATATTGCTTTTAGGGGCAGACCGCTGGGATATATTACCTAGGCTCCCAGGTCTTCCTTTGAAATCAGAGTGGAAGTGTCCATGACCCCACAACTCTTGCATTCTGCATGCCTAAAAAAATAACACCATGTGGAGCACTTGCTGGGTCTCCTTGGACCATGGCTGCAGTGGCCTCTGAGTGTCTGGATTGTTGAACACTTTCCTACCCTGAGTGAGCAGAATGTCCCTGTGCTATTCTAAAACAAAGTCTTTCAAAAAATTTCCCCTGAGTCTATGATGGGTGGGTCTGGTCAATGCTGAGTTACCTGCAAAATGTCTTTCTTATTGTGCTAAAGCAAAGCACTTGGCTCTTTTTAATGGCGTGAATCTTTTCAGTAACCACACTATCTTGACCCAACTTTACATGTGCTTCCTTCTTGGTCAAATTGCACAGTTTTCAGCTCTTTCAGCTCTACTTTTTGCTCTTGATTCCCATTGCTAATCTGACTGAAAGCAGCAAGCACCACCCATGCCATAGCCTTGATACTGAAATTTTCCCTGCCAGATTAATTAGTCTACTATCTTTAAATTCAGCCTCACACAAAATCTCAGGGTGTGCATAAAATATACAAAAATTCTTTGCCACAGCTTAACACATGTGACCTCTTTTGAAATTTCCTATAGAGTCCTCCTTCCTATCTAAAACCTCGTGAGTAAAACCTTTACTATCAACATTCCTATGAGCATTGTGGTCTTCTGAGCTCTCACCAGAATCCCCCATCAATCTGATCAAAGCGTTCTAGGGATGCACTAGCTAGCATCTCCAGACCTTTCCAAATTCTCCCCATGAGCCAGTTCCAAATGCTTCTGAATCACATGATCCAATATAGTCACTGCAACAATGGCTACTACTGGTATCGATCTTCTGCATTAATTTCTTTTCCATTGCTGGGACAAAGTACCCAACACCTGCATTTTAAAGGAGAAGATGTTTATTTTGACTCACAGTTTCAGAGTGTTCCATCCATGTATGGTCATTTTGCTCCAAGGCAAAAACGGCAGGGCAGAAGAGCATGGTGGAGAACTGTCCAACCCATTGCGACCGGGAAGCAGTGAGAGAAGAGACAATTCAGGGTCAAGATTACACCCTTCCCGGTCATGCCCTCAGTGACTTACATCGGCTCCTCACACACATTCAGCTATGGACCCATCAGTGGGTTAATCCATGGATAAGAATGGCACCCCATGATCCAATCACCTTCCCAAATTCCCATGTGAGACTTTGGGGGCCATTTTAGACCTAAACCAGGCTAATGAAGTGGGTGCCCAAGGTTCCCATAATTTGCCTCACCTGGAGACTTTATTAAAATACCTTCAAGGAAAGGGGTTCTGGACCCACTGATTTGGGAGCCTGGAGCTGGTAACCTCTTAGTGTGGAGAGGCTATCACTTTTTGGAAAGCTGAAATTCTTGCACTTTAAATGGAAGTTCTTAAACCAGGTGACCCAGGACAAAGTTCTCTCAGGTTCTTCAAAGTTGCTTTGTTCTCCAACAAATGACCACAGCATAGCAAGGTCTTCAGAAAATGCTTTTTCCTCCCTAGAGGTAGCGATGCGTAAGAGAGCCACAGGGGAGCTTAAGGACCTGAAGACTTCAGTCAGGCAGAGTGTGACAAAGCGGTGGGCCACTCCTCTAGATTCCATGGATGAGGACCTTCCTGATGGAGCCATGAGGTGCTCATTTGGAAGTGGGGGCTGGGGTCATTGGCCTAGTTGTGGCTAGGGAGCCTCAGAATGACACCTGGGGCAAATAGAAGAAAAGAAGGTAACAAAGGAGACTGATATGTCTCTGTTACCCCTGGAACTTTTAGGTCTGGCTCCTCTGCTCCTGGGTCCACACCCACCTGAAGGTTTGGTTGGTTTTGCACGGTGTTGCACTGCAGGCACAGGCCACTGGGGGGCAGTACTTACCACTGTGCTCAATGGAGTAACCGGGAAGGGTCCCAGGGCCACACTGTGTGTCCTGCCTCCTATCCAACTGGACATGAGGGAGCAGGAACCAAAGAGATTCTTAGCAAATGTCTGACAAACCCAACTCTCCTAGGACAGGACCCCAAGGTCTCTATTAGACCGTGGACTTCTCTCGCGGTCCCAATAATGCCAGAGTACAACTGCCCAGAGCACAGAGGCCTCCCAGGTCCCTGAGAAATGCTCAGAAGAGGTAGCCCAGTGGTCAGGGGACAGCTTCTCCCCAGCGGCTGCTGGGCTGGGGTGGGACTGACCCTCACTGACTGCCTCTCATTGTCCCTCCCAAACTCCTCTCACCCCAGGCTCTGGAGGCTCCCTTCCTGCTGACCCGTGTGGAACAGGCAGCCAGTGCCACCCATGCCCTCACCCTCCCTGCCCACATTTGTTCAGGAAGAGGTGGTGAGAATCCTCTGCCACCTGGAGCTGCGCTGCTCTCCCCCGAAGAAGGCTTTGGTCGGTTTGTGCCACGAGCACTGGGATCCAGTTCAAAGACAGAAATGACCAAAGCTGAGACTGACTGCCGGGTGCCACCCACCTCTTCCCACTGTTCCTTCTGGTCAGCCTGGTCAGGTGAAGGGGCACAGGCCATTATTTCTCCCACCCACACCAGGTTCTGAAGCTGGTCATCTTGAGCGGGTCACTTCCCTTCCCATTACAAGAGCTGCCAATCCCACCCTGCTGGCCTCACACCCTGGCCTGCTGCCTCTTTCTCTCTTCTTAGCACTGCGCGTGTCCAGCTAATGCTTCTCTGATTGTCCCAGGGAGTGAGCTGGTGCCCTGGTTGGATCCACTTTATACAGGTGCCAAGCCCTCCACTCAGGCAGCTGGAGGGCAGCACGGAGCACAGAAAGCCAGCCAGGTCTTCAGGGCCTTCAGGGGGGAAGGTGGGGAGATGACACAGGAGCCCCAGCGCCGGGAGGGAAAGACAGCCGCACAGCATGGGGGACCTGGCCCTGGGCCCACCTCGGGCACCTTGGGGGGTGTATAAAGAGGAGCTGGGCGCTGTGCTTAGCGCCCCAACGGGAAGGTGTGGGGGCTTCGTCCTTGGTGGAGATGGGGAGCTGGGTGTGGGGGACATGTCAGAGCTTGGGCTGTTCCAGCCCCTGGGAGAGGGATGGAGCACCAGGGGTCCTGTCGTCCTCCTGGTTCCTGTTTGGGAGCCGCTGTACTTCCCATTCTGATAACATTCTCTCTGGCGTAAGGTTTCCTTGGAGAAAGTCAAAGAGCTCTGGGGATGGCTGATTACACACTCACCATCCATTCACCTCCATCCAAATGCAACAGTGTGCTCAGCCCTGCGGTGAAGGTTAGGGAGACGGCGCAGGTCGGGGGGTGGGGACCAGCCCTCAGGTCCTCCAGAGTGGGGATAAAGAGCAAGGGCCGATCAGGAGCGCAGAGCGACATGGGGACCATGCAGCTGCTCCTGCTCACTGTGGGGCTGGGCCTGCAGTCGGTGCTGCGAGCTAAGAGCCCCCCTCTGACCCCCGCGCTTGCTAAAGAGGTGACTGCCCTGGGGCAGGGGGCTGGGCAGGGGCTCAGGTTTCTGAGGCCAGGTGCCCTGATGGCTGAGAGCCTTGGGACCACTGATAGAGCCACGAGTGGGTGTCACTGGGGTGCCTGTGCCGTGACCCTGGGTGTGTGACACAGAGGAGTTGTGTCCAGAGGTCTCCAAAGACAACCTGGGGTCCGGCTGTGCCCTGGCCAGGTACAGAGAGAGCTGGGGCCGCTCAGGGAGTTCTGGGCTGTTGCTGACCTACTTCCCGCCTCTGTCGCCTCCTGAGCTCCCGAGAAGCTTCTGCCTGTCAGAGGAGACATTGTCGGTTCGAGTTTTAATGAACTGTTCGTGCGCGACCAGCTTCATGACAGCCTGGGTTGTCTGAGACCTCTTTTAACTTTAAAAATTACGTTGTGTTCTGTGATGAGTCAGGGCGATGGAGACGGTCAGGCACCCACTAGGCTCCGTCACTGTGCAGTGAAGGTGCCGATCGCCGCTTCTCCTACCTGGGAGGCTCCTGTTTAGAAGCTGAATCCACCTAACGCTAAATAGGTCAAATCCTGTGTCCATGGGGCTCAGGTTCCTCCAGCAACAAGTCCCACTCCTGGGCCCACCCACCCTGACCCTAGGGCTTCCCCACGGGGACCCCAAGCCCCCTCCTGCCTCTGCCGCCACTTTGGCCTGGGTCCCCTTTACCTGGTTCCCTCTACCCCTGAAGCTCTGCTGAAGGCTGGCTTTCCTCTTCCAGCTTCTAGGGCACTGGTTTATAATCGGCTGGGCAGGGAACATGCCCATTCCTGCTAAGAAGAAGGCCAGCCCGCTGCCGCCCTTCTGGTTCGCCAGGAACAACCTGAATAAGCTGGAGTTCAGGATGAACATCAAGTGAGTGCTCGGCCCGGGCCCGCAGAAGCCCTGCTCTGTGGCTGGCTGTGTGCTCCTGGCCCCGACCTGTGTCTCCCATGCAGTCCCTGAGCTCAGGCTGTCACCCTGCCTGGAATATGCTGTGTTCTCCTTGTCTCAGCGACATTCCGGGTGCAGTCCGGCAAGTGCTGTGACAACGATGCTCATGCTGACCAGGAGCGGAGCGGAACACAGGGGACCTGAGGTGCCCATGGCCAGACTCCATGACTGACCTCTCCAACCCAGCGCTCCTTGCTCCTGGAGGAGCCCTGAGAGGGTTCCGGGCTTGTTTCTATGCGGAGAGACCCTTTGGGATTTTGCTGTGAGCTTCAGAGTCTGTAAGAAGCCCGGGCTGGCAGGCAGGCAGACCCAGGACTCTGTGAGATGCATTAGGAGAAACGTCTGGAGATGCAGGGCAGGCCCTGGCCTGCTGGTGCGGGCTGGCGCCAATGTGCTCTGAGCTCATGGTGTGGGCCATCAGCTCTGCACCTGCCTGGGTCTCCCCTGCTGGGGTCACCTGGAGCACAGGGGCAGATGAGGGGCCCATGACAAGCCACGTCCCTGGGGCTGTGGCCTGCTGTTCTAAAACAGTACTGACCAGGAGTTCCTGGCCGTGTCCACTGGCCCAGCATAGGAGCATTCACGAAGCTTCAGGGAGACCAGCCTCGGCTCCATAAGGTCACGCTTGGGCCTGATCCTAGGGCATCAGGTCAGAGGAGTCACAGCTGCTCAAAGGGCCTCACGTGCCCAGAGTGGAGACCCTCTGGACCTATTTCAGGCCTCCCTTGGCAGCCCAGGTTGGTTTGAGGGCACAAACTGGGCACATTGTTGAATAATTCTGGCTGGTTTCCGGTAGCACCCATTGGGAAGGAGTTGGGGACTGATCTGACACCTGGGGTCCCTGTGGGGATAACGAGGGAAGGCTCAGGTAGGTGTGTGGGCCAAGAACCGTGCTCAGATTCTGCGTTCCAGGAAGCCCATTGGATGCGTTCAGTTCAAGCTGCCTCTGGATGAAGTCAGCGGAACCCCTGGGCACTACCAGGCCTGTAAGTGGCCAGTTACACTCTCGTTCTCCAGTGGATCCTGCAGAAAGTGACCTGATGGCCACAAGCTCGTGTCATCCCCAGGGTCAGGACATTTGGTGATCATCAGTTTCCTGCCAAAGGGGAAGGACCACGCCATTGCCTACTACGAGGGCAAAGTGGTGCAGACCAGATACAAGATGTCGATGCTGATGGGTGCGTGGAGGAGCTGGCTGTGGACCCCTAGGGCACTGGCCAGGCACAGGGGACACTGCCTGCCTGGATCCCTCCGCTTCCCCCTCAGGCAGCTTTTCCTGGGATTCTGGGCTTCTGGTGGGACAGGGGTTTGTAAGCTCTCCAACTCTGTCACCCTCAGCTCTCGGGTTGCCAACCCCGAGGTCTTCTCACGATGCACCCAGCTCGACCCTCTCTCTCCTCTTCCCGCAGCTCAGCTTCTCTCCTTCCTCCCTACTTGGCGGTGTGGTCACACTCTGACCAGGGCACTTGTTGGGGCCTCTTGGCTCCAGGGACACTGGGCAAAGTTTGGAGAAGTGCGCTATTGTCATGTGGGCATGGGTGGCATCTCTGCCTCTGGAAGGTGGAGGCCTGAGTGTCACTCAGTCCTGCAGGACACGTCGCCCTGAGAGGGTACCCTGCTCAGAGGTGGGCTGAGATCAGAGGGGGACTTTGTCCTCCACCGGCCAGCACCTTTCACCTAGGAGAGCCGTGTCTCGGTCCTCAGGCCCCCAGCTCTTCTCGCTCTTTCCTAATGCTTAGTGCAGAGCTCACGAGAACACCTGTGCTCCAAGGAGCTCCCTGGACACGGTTCTCTTGGCTGCCTGCTCCCTCTGGTCCAGCACTCTCTGCCTGTTCTGCCCTGCCTCTGCCTGCTGACCCCATCTGGCCATCCCTGAACGCAGCCCTCAAGGAAGCTCAGGGCCCACAGAGCCCCAGCAACTTCCTGCTAGAGGGCCTGGGATGGAATGAGAAGGCTGGATGAGAAACGTCCACTATTGTCCATGGGCCCAATTTATGGTGTGATCATGGGCTTCAGGGCCCCTAGGTACTGCCCCGTCTCTCTCAGGTTTCCCCAGATCACTTCCCCTATCCTTCCTGGCTTAGTCACTTTGTCACCTCTGGGATGCAACACCCAAGGCCCACAGATTAAAGGAGGAAAGGTGTGTGTTGGCTCGCAGTTGGTAGAGGTTTCGGTCCATAGCTGGCTGGCTCCAGGGCATGGCGGAGGAGGGCTGGTCTTGGTGTGGCAGACAGGAAGCAGAGGAGAGGCAGGGGGAGGAGGGGAGAGACTGACCTTCCAGGCAACGCCCCAGTGACCCACCTCCTCTGACCGGGCTTCACCTCCCAGCCCCACATTTAGACAGACACTCACCACAGACTAACCCAGGATGTCCCCATGATCATCACCTCCCCAAAGCCCCACTTATGAGTGCATTTGGGGGCCACCGAGATAGACACTGTAGCATCCCTCTATTCCAAATTTCCTGTGTCCGGCTCTCCTTTGGGCCACTTTAATTCCAGTGTAGGAAAAACCTCCCATGTAGGGTATGGCCTGCGATGGGTGCAGAGCCTTCGGCAGGATCTGGAAGAAAGAGCACTGGCCCGGGGTCAGACTTTCAGGCCGGGTCCTCGCGCGGAAAGGCTGAGGTTGGGAGGGCTACACGGGGCCCTGCAGGAACGGAGGGTTCATGAGCTGTTTCCTCCCCAGGACAAGCTTTCTTTGTAGAGCAAGAGAAAGGTTTTATGGGTCAGGCTGGACAGTGAAATCCTGCCCCGGGGGGAGGGGGCTATGGGCTGACCACTGACCTTCCTCTCTCTGCTTCCTGCCCAGCCATTGGACCGGGCCTGTCCCCCACAGAGGAGTGGACCTGGAGGGGCTGGGTTCCCTAAGCCCGTGATGTGTCCACGCAGGAAACCCCACATCTCTTCTGTGTTCTGGGTGGGGGCAGGAGGGGCCTCAAGGCCACGCACAGAGCTGGCGGCTTCCCAGGAGGCCCATCCACCCGGGGGGCTGGTGTCCTAAACAACCGGCCAAGTGATTCCTGCATGAAGGTGCCCATCTCGCCCACCGCCTTGGAGTGTGTGGGCTTGGCGTGGGGGTGTGGCTCAGTTCTGGCTGCCCTGGGCAGCCAGCTTGGAAGCTCCCCAGGTCAAGAGGCCCCAGAGTGCTGTCAGAGGGATGGCCCTCCTAAATCCCTCCTCACTCCCACACTGATTGGGGGGCCTGTCTCCGCACCCCCACCTGCAGGCCGCACCCTGAGTGAAGACATAGAGGCTAAGCAGGTCTTCGAGGAGCTAATGGACGAGAAAGAGCTGAACGGAACTGTCATCTTCCCAGCTGTCGCCGGTAACAACGTTTCACTTCATTTTCTTCCCCTTTTGCGCATCTGGCTACGCACCCTCGGTATTTCTTTCCTCCGGAAAGTGGCGACCTCACAACACCCCTCGTCTCTTTCTGGGCCTGCAGAAACGTGTGTGCTGGCGAAACAGTCCTAGGACTCCAGAAACCCCCAGGAATGAGGAGCTGGGACCATGCTGCCCCCTGCCGGCTGCAGGCACAACTTCCCGGAGCTGGAGGAACTTTTCAATAAAACTTCTATTTCTCCCCTAATAAAGCGATATGTACGTCCCCTGGCTACAAGTGTCACACAGGGTCTAATGCGACAGCTTTAATCCTGTGTGGGAGGACACTCACGTATGGTCACGATGATTAGGAAGGGAGGGAGGGCTTTTCCTCACACGCCTCACAGGACAGAGCCACAGGCAAGCTGGGAAGGGCAGAGAGGCCTTGGCGAGGGGTGTGTGACGGGAGGACACGGAGCGCAGAGGCGGCCTCAGGGGCAGTTAGCATGGGCGCTTCCAGGGCCTGGCTCGGGCTGGCCCCAAGTGGTCTGGCACCAGGGCCCGGATCTTGGTCCACGTGTGGGAGCCCACGGAGGAGGGCAGGGTCTGCTCTCTGCATATGAAGGAAGAGGCTTCCAGGGGAGGCCTTTACTATCTCTAGGAATCAGTTAAGCTGGCCCTCCAGGAGAGGAGAGGCCCAGATGTCAGAGTGAGTGGAGAGAACAGCAGGACATAAAACTCACATTGCCAAGTCCAGACGTTAAGCCAAGAGAAATCGATCCACCGCTCCGAAGCAGAAGTTCCGGTTCTTACGTGTATCATACCTTTCCTCTCAGTTACTCACATGCAAAGTTCACTCATCCCTCCCAGGACTAGTCCCTCAGTCCTCAGGAACCAGAGGGCCTGGCTGACTGACTCGGGGCAGGATGAAGCCGGTGTGCAGACCCTGTTTCTCGGGCGCACACTCACCTGGCCGGGGACTTATGCAGTGGAAAGGCAGCTTATCTCCTTCCCAGAGGCCCTTGGCAGTGGGAGACACCAGTGAGGCAGCCGGTGCTCACTCTAGGGAAAGAATGAAGGACCCCAGGGGAGCAGACACCCTCCAACATAAACACCTGCCCAGGGAAGGCTGGGAGATAGGGTCCTGCTCATGAGGGATGGGGGAGAGGGGCACAGATCCATGATTGTCACTGTGCTGTTCCTTCCAGGTGTCCCCTACAGAGGGACAGGGACAGGTGTCTCTGAAGTAGGCCACACCTGCCTGTACTTTCTGGGTGGGAGGGACGATGGAAACTTTCCCTGTGGAGCCTCAGGAAAACAGAGCCACCTACACACTGTCAGCTTCGCAGGAGACTGCACAGAATGAGACTCAGATGCACCCCTTCTGTGCACTGACACTAGGCAGAGCAGTAAGGTTTGAAGTCCTCCCAGCCCTGGGATCCTGGGGTGGACACCAGGCCTGGTGCCCAGGTCATCGCTGGACAATGGCATCTCCTGGAAGGGGTCTCTGGGCTCTGCCCCACTGACTGAACACAGAGCATGAAAGTGAGCCAGTACGTAGCTGGGAGGTCATTCAGAGAAGACCGCACAGGAAGAGTCTGGAAGAAGGGGCTTGGGATCCTTACTGAGCTCACACCAGCCTGGACACAGGGACGGGAATGCTGGGAAGGATCAGGACTTCCCAGGGAAGCAAGCGCGGAGGGCAAGCTTCCTGGGTCTGCAGACCCACGGGTGTCCCCTTGTTCAGACACCCTTCCTGGCTTCCTACATCTTACATAAATTGTGTTTTGATGACACAATCCAACACGGTGATCCCTGCACTGCTGCGTGTGAGCCAGGACCTCTGACGCAGTCCCAACAGGGACAGCAGCCTGCCAGGCAAGGCCCCCTGGAGCTGCTTGCGCCTGGAGATGGGGTGGTAGGAACCGGGGGCAGTGGACAGATAGCATATAAGGTATGGGTGAACGGGGCTTCCTGGGCTCCCCATTGGTCAGCTAATTTGAATAATTTTAGGGCCAAGAGACTTTAGGGCACAAGTACTTTTTCAGTTGCCAGGTGGTACCTGACCATGGGGCAACTAGGGCTTGTGCCACGCGGGCACAGATAGGGGCAGTGGTGGATGCTGGACTGATTGGTGGCCCAGGATGGGGAATGAGCGGCTCCCGGCCAGGTCCTCGAACCTCGGTGCAGCCATCATGTCAGGGCTCTGTCCTGTCCTGTCCTGTCCTGGCTCTGCCTTGTGTATCTCTCGAATGAATTTTGGTTCTGATGAAGTTTCTGAGGCTCTGCCTTACAACAGGTCCCTGGTCCCCATGCCTGGAGCCGTAGCCCATCAGCTGGGCTCTGAGGTCAGCTACTGGAGGACAGTGACAAGTGCACAGGTCCCTGTATTGCTCTTCCAGACATCACAAAGGGCCCATAAGCCACTGTGGCTCCAGCAGTGTCCTGATCCCCGTGCCATCTCCAGAAGGAAGGCAGTGTGGGCAGGGCCAGAGTCCAGGCCATGGCCACAGCTTAGGTAACTGTCCGATCTGGATGGGACAGTGGGATGTCACTGAGTGAAGAAGGCAGCACAAGCTGGGACTCATCCCCAAAGACGGGTGCTGAGACAGCTCAAAGATCAGAGTTCCAACTAGGGGAGCAGGACCTGGGCCCTTGGAAGGTGTTGGACAAGAGATGGCCCCCTTAGCCGCACCTGAGATGCAGTGTCTGGCAAGGAGGGGTGATTTTGGAAGAGGAGGTGTCTCTCAGATGATGACATAAATAAAGAAAAGCAAACATGTGGCCAGCGTGGAAAATGGAAGAGCAGAGGGCAACCCATGCGGCTCCAACACCACCATTCACTCAAGGGTCAGATTCCATTAAGAGTCATAGCTCTAGGGGTTCCTGTAACAACTTTGACTTCCAGACTACTTGGAACAGCTAGGGTGCCTCTTCCCTTGATGGGTAAACACCCTGCAGCTTCAAGAGCACCTCATTCCACCCCGCTTTATGATACCACTGGCTTGCAGACTCTACTCACATGTACTATAAATATCACAATGGAATGCTATCATGTCTGCTTTAAGCAGGTTTTGTATTTTGGTCTGACCGTTATGGCTTATATATAGATATCCTTAGTAATCAGTTATTGACTAATAGCTCCCTTCTTGAGACACAGACAGACCCAGAAAATGTTTCCCCAGTCTTCCACGCCCCTCGAATATACATACTATATGCACTCAAAAGACTTTACTTAATGCAACTCTCTGGTTATTTATGCAACACACACACGCACACATACACGCATGCACACACACACACATGCACACACACACATGCACACACACACACACGCATGAACACACAAACCCAAAAGGAGTTTTCCTAAATACAAACTCAAACACATGTACTTCTCTGGAAACATCAAATATCTACACAATTAACCAGCACATTACACATTTGCAAATATTATGCTTTGTGTCTAGGTGTCTTCCCATCAAAGCCTCATGCAGTCATGTATCATAGGTGGGATTTTTCAGAGGGGGTTGGGTCTAGAGTGTATGATGCTGGGGTCAAGGATGTGTGATTACCAAATCGGTCCATTGATTGGTTTGGTGTAATTCTAGGCATGGGTGACGGGAAGGCCCACCCTGAGTGTGAGTGCTACCCACAGAAAATATCTCCAGATATTCACCTACTTATACTACCTCTGTAGACAAAATCACTGTCTTCATTATTTTCTCCTTACTGAGACAAATACTCAACACCCACTGAAAGGGAAAAACAATACAAGAGCTCAGTCCTTTTTAAAACTTTGTGCTTTTGAAACTGCCTAGCTCTGTAACTGCTTCAAGGCTTTGTAATTACTCTCTTGACTCCTGTAACCACGAAAGCATGCTCCAACATGTAGGACATCTGATTGTAAACAACTCCACAACCATTAATCTGACCTCGTAGCTGATGACCTCGCCCCGTTAGCTAATCAGAAGAACCACCCGGCTGTTCTGTGTCTCCTTCTTTCCTCCTGCCTATGCATCACAGAAACCCCTAGACCATCAGAGATCCCACCCAGTGCCTGTGTGCCTGAAATACATCTGCCTCCAAATCTTGGTGCCGTTTTGGTGTTTTGCTGTAGCACCACAAGTTAAAGGAGGAGAGATTTATTCTGCTTCAAGTTTACAGAGGTTTCAGTATACAGTCCACTGGCTCCAAGGCTGGACAGCATGGCAGGGGAGAAACAGTCTCTGGTATGGCAGGCAGGAAGCCACAGCCACCAAGCGAGGAGGAATACCTATGTACACCCATCTAGCACATACCACAGTGAACCACCTCTTCCTACCTAGCTTTCTCTCACAACATTGCACTGAGCTATAAACTCATCAGTGGACTAACCCAGGATCATACATCCATCATCAGTATCACAACCCATGATTCAGTTGCTCCCAGAAGCCCCACCCATGAGTGCATGAGGATTTGG
Source organism: Hydrochoerus hydrochaeris (assembly GCA_004027455.1). Taxonomy (NCBI): domain Eukaryota; kingdom Metazoa; phylum Chordata; class Mammalia; order Rodentia; family Hydrochaeridae; genus Hydrochoerus; species Hydrochoerus hydrochaeris. The sequence goes on along the minus strand of PVLA01005151.1, from coordinate 8,551 downwards.
GGCTTGTCTACATATGAGTCATGACAAGCACACATTGAAAAATACAAATAACTTTTCCACCTAAGATGTAAAATCATACCAATTCCACACTACAGCTTCACATAATCATCTTACCAGTCCAAGAAAATTAGCCATTTTCACCACACACTGCAGCACACACACAAACCCTAAAGATCATGGAGAGAAGCATATTGTCCTACAGCTGTCTCAAATACACAAATCCTGATCCTCCATTTCTTAACTACGTAAAATGGGTATCCTGAGGCTTCAGAAAAGAAAGAGTACTTCTTCAAAACATGTGCGTCCAGCCAGGTGTGGTGACACATGCTGTAATCCCAGCACAGGCTGAGGCAGGAGAATTGTCACAAGTTCGAGGCCAGCCTGGGCTGCACAGTGAGTTCAAGATCAGCCTGAACTACATAGCAAGACTCTGTCTCAGAAAACAACAAAACCAACCAACCAACCAACCAGCCAACCAACCAACCAGAACATGCTCAGTCAGATAAATAAAACCAAAAATTCTTTAACATTGTCCATTTTCCCATGTACTTATTCTTTTAAACTCATGACAAACACACACATGAATCCCAGCAGTCATGCAGGAGAACCTACATGTGAAATATTCCAAAACCCAAACTGCAAACACCTAACCTCAGTTACCTGGGTATGCATGAGTAACATAACACAAATACAACTGACCCTATGCAGTTACACAAAAATAGTTAAAACTTTCCCTCTACCCCAAATATCCACCCAGACACCATCACTCACTCAGGCGAATACCCGTGTCAGATTCCAACCAGCAATTTAAACAAATCCCAAGCTATGAATTCATACGATTTCATTCCTGACACACCCCCAAAGACACTTTTGCCCCAGGAATTCCTAATGACCTCAAGGGCCCATCAAGCACAATATCACATTTTTAGAAATTACCACCCACCGGTTTTCTTGACCCCCCCCAAATAAAAACTAAGGGTTCCTCTCATCCTCATGCACATTTTTTTTCGATAGACAAACACACAGATATCCTGAGATGATACCTGCATGGTGTGAAGCTTTGTAATAAAATGCACAGTCTCCCCATTGCAAACTCCCTTGAGTCAGCTGATTCTTACCTGATTATGCTTTTGATTCTTGCTAGATTTCTGCAATCACAGTAACACGTGCTTGAAGCTCACCAGTCCCATGACAACACTGCCCTCTCAAAAGCATATCATTCAACTTGGAAGCTGCTGACATCACAGACAGATGGCGCCATCACAACCTAGACAGTCGCCAATATTTTTGCAACTGTGTAAGTGAAAATACAGAAACGATTGCGCTGAGGTTCAACCAGTTTTTCAGTGACATGAGCTTCTCTTCTGGGAAGTGGGAGAATGCTTGATAAATATAAACAATCTGCAACTGAGACTGCTACATCACAGAGGGGTAAGCGACACATGACACATGACACAGGCTGTCAAGCCCATGCCACGTTACCGAATGTTACCCACTCCCCCAGACCCATGACCCACAGGATTGGTGCAGGATTCCTGCCCTGCATGGTACTAACCCACCTCCCTGGTTAAAAAGCTCAACATGGGGCTGGCTTGTCTCAGGAGGGGAATGGGTTACAGGTAGTTGTGTGTCCCTGTGTGATATGCAGGTGCCAGCAGCCCAATGGCAGGCACAGGGGAAAGAGCAGGACATACTCTACAGGTGTGGCTCTGTGAACCCATTGCCTTTGCTTTGGGGAGTGGATTCCACACCCCCATGGGCAGTGGTGCCCCTCTGCACCATCCTCGGCAGGTTCACGGGCGTTGTGAGGGGCTGGAGGGCGAGGGCATGCCCAGGATGTGCACAGGCACACAGGGCAGGACACACTGCAGGAGATCCAAGAGATGGCAGAGCAGGGCCAGCTCCAAGACCTCACAGGCAGAGAGATACCCTCTCACGGAAATGCTGTGGCCAGCCGCCTTGAAGAAAGGGCATCTCTGAAATGATGATTCTTGATTTCCAAAATGTCACACCAGAGCTGGGAGTAGCAGCACACATGTGTAATTCAAGCACTCTGGGAGACTGAGGCAGGAAGTTTTCAAGTTCAAGTTCCTAAGGGGTGGGGTGAAAAAATGAGCTTTGTCACACAAGCAAAGGCAAGCCAGTAAGAATGAACTAATCATTTCTCCTTAAATATTCACCACACAAAGATCAACGGCCACCAATTACGACTGAAGACAAAACCAAGCACCCCACTGGCCCCTAAATGATCTGAAAACAAAAAACATAACATTAAGTGAAACAAGTCAGACACACAAGCTCAAATATTGCATAATTGCATATATATATGATGATATATAATACATCATATATATATATAACACTATGATATATGACAGTATGATATACATATGGCACCAGCACCTCCTGACCTCTGCTGGTGTCATAGATATATGATATAATTAGGAAGTAGGGAGAAGTTCAAATTCTCCCCCAAATTATATATTTTGTTGTTTCAAAAACATTTTATCATATATGCTAATTTGTTTCATTTATACTAGTAGTGTATCTTAGATGGTTGAAAAGAAAGTGCTGTGTTATTATCTGTTTCTTTTCTTGTAAGGATCTTTTTGGTTTCTGTCTTGTACTCTGAGTAACTACTATGAAGACAGTGACACAGTGTATTAATTATTATTACTCTTATTTTGTTATGTAATTGTGTTTGATTTTTTTTCATAAAATAAAAAATAATTACAAAGAACTTTAATCTTCAAGGAAACTGAAGGTAACGTTGCCCATTAAAAATCTTCCTGTATTCTTTAATTCACAGAGTTGTCCTCAAGTATGAATTCTCTGATGTTGATTACAACATGAAAAGATGACAAGAGGCTTTTCCAAAGTCTTTATTGGTAGAGTTTTTATCTGACATGACTTCTGTGGTGGTGTCTAAGATTTACATACTGACCAAAGGCTTTTCCACCTTCTTTACATTGGTAGGTGGGGCTGTCCAGTATGTATTCTCAGGTGTCAAATAAGGTTTGAACGGTATTTACAGGCTTTACTGCCTTCTTTATATTTTTAGGGTTTCTCTGCATGATAAATTCTCTGATACTCATTTGGTTAGGGTTCCACACTGACCAAAGGCTTTGCTTTGCTCTTTACCTTTGTAGGGTGAGTCTTCAATATGAATTCTCTGGTGCTGAGCAATATTTTTAAAAATTGCACAATTTTCATACTTGCTTTGCTTCTCTCTGGTATTGTCTCTCTGTTGCTTAGTAAAGTTAGAGATTTGCTAAAAGGTTTTGACACAATCTTTACCTTTGTAGGGGTCTTCACTAGTATGAGTTCTCTGGTGTTGAGTTTCTATCACATTCTTCTACTAGTGGTACTACTAGTGGTGGTATTTCTCCAGTACTGAAAGGAAAAGCTGTACTAAGATAAATTGTTGTTTTTTACAACTTTGTTCTCTTTGAAGCTTCCTAGCTCTGAAACTGTTTCATGGTTCTGTGATTGCTTTCTTGACCCCTGTAACCATAAGAGCATAACCAAATATACAGGATATCTCATTGTGGTTATTAATCTAGTCTTGTAACTGATGGACATTAATCTAGCCCTGTAACCAATGATCTCACCCTACTAGCTAATGCAAAGAACTGCTAGGCTGTCTGTCTCACCTTTGTAACTCCGCTTATGCCTCATACAAAAATACACATTTGCTGCCTGGCTTTGGTAGAAAGTTATTCTGGCCAGGACCCTGGTGTAAAATAAGGCTGTTCACTTCCTCCTGACTTCTGCGGGTGTCACCTCTGTCCCGGACTCAATTTTGCTGCAAGAGTATAAATTATCTGGTGTGAGTAGGGGATGAGAAACATTATAAGCTTTACCACAATCTGTAGATCTGTAGGATTTCTTTCTAGCCTGAATTCTCTGGTCTCGGTTAAAGAGTCTGCAAAGACATTCGCCATGTCTTTTGTACTTATAAAGCTTGTGTCTAATATGAAGTCTTGATGGTGATTTCTGAGCACTGATCAAAGATTTCTGATGTTTATCACTTTTGCAAGTGTTCTCTGGAGAATGAATATGCTGATGTTTACTAGGATTTCAGCCTTAGAGAAGGACTTCATGAGTTTAATTACACTGATATGTTTTCTGTCCAGTTCAAAGAGCCTGGTAATTATGTAGGGTAGTGCTCTCACTAAAAGCCTTCCCATTTTCATTACATGTGTCATGAGTTTTCCATATATCTATATCTGGATTTGATAACTTCCTGTATTTATAAAAATTTTGTATTTTATATTTTAGCACAGGACAGGCATATATGGTACTTGTGGAACTTTCCATAAAGAAAATTTCAAATTGATCATATGTAGAACTTTATCCATTATTTTCCAACTCTTGTCAGCAGAAATGTTGGAATAAAAATTTTTCTCAATGCTACATTTGAAAATTGTTCAAGTAATTAATTGAATCATGGACTACACCCACTTTTGGCTTTCCTAAATTTATACTGAGAGAAAAATCATTTAATGATTTGATACAAATGCTTATTTATAGAAGGATGGTCACTGAAAGGGTCACACAGCCAGATATTTTCTGAGATGTTATGTTTTCAATTCTTTCCCAAGTGAAGTTTCTGTTGCACGCCATTGTCATTACTGGCTCTGTGCATTATAAAATGTCTTCTGGCTTTCACACTCACCAGCAGTTTCCCAGTCTCTCCTTAAGTGTGCACTTCTGGAGCCACGATTCCCAGGGCTTTGGTTTGGCGCTGTTTTCAGCGAGTGTCTTAGGCTCCACTCTGCCAAGAAGCCTCACGTAAGATGAGAAGACATAGCTGTGTACACAGCGCCGTCTCTTGGCTCTTCACACTCTGTTTTGCCCTGAACATAAAACTACTCTAAAATATAGTCTAAAAAAGGATTTTCTGAAGAATAAAGGATAAACTAAAAATTCCATCTGTTATAAAAGTGAGCTCCTAGCGACGGTGGTGTAAGTATTGCTGGGCTGAGTGTGGAAATGCTCACACCCAGTGCTGCCAGGAAAGGGCGAGCTGGGAGCATGGAGGTCACTGTGGGGTCCCATTGTCCCTGGGGCTCTTGGCCTCAGGATGGCAAGGCTGTCTTCTCAGAGGGGGAAGCACCATGCCTGTGTCTGCCACACCTCACCCCATTGACCACCACCCCGTAACAATGGCAGGGTGTCCCCCAGCCAGGAGCCCCTCTGCAGGTTCACTTTCCCATGGAGAGTTTGGCTTTTTTAAACACAAAACTCCCAGCGGTAAAAGGTATCTTTCCTTAGCAATGTACTATCCATGTTACTAAGGTGCAGTTTGCTTTGTCTCTTAGGAGCACATTCCAGAGTTCCCTCCTCAGCCAGAGGAACTTGTGCTTTACACAGGAGTAGGAATCCAGAAATCCTGCCCTGGGGATTTAAACCCCGGTGTCCACAGTGGTTTCTCATGAGACCAGTGTTTGCTCTCGGTTCCCGGAAGGCTGCGCTTCTCCACCGCTCAGGCCCATGCAGTGGCTTCCTCCTTTCATCTGCCCAGGGAGGCAAACCAGCCTGAGGGGCCGCAGATGCTGGGGGAGTGTGGCTCCCCTTTCCTGCCTGTGGGGCATCAGGGTGGCTGGTCCCGGTGTGCCTGGCATTGTTCAGCCCTGGGAGCTCAGTTTCAGCAGGAAATGCCAAATGAGCACAAGCTTTCCTGAATCGCAGCCAAAGGGCGAGTCTCAAATCCTGGAGAGTCAGGCAGAGGTCTTTGGACAGAAAAGTAAGGAAGCCATAAATACAGTGGCAGAGAAGCACATTTTCCTGTCTGTGTGGTTTGCATTGCCAGGAGAAGAGTGAGCAGCTATTCTGGTAATCAGGGGAAAGGCAGAGAATCAGTCAGGATGCCCCTCTGTGCGTGGCAGCGGCCTCGGCCTTTGGCATCAGGCATGCCTTGACTGTGTGAGCTGGACACTAAAGCCATAAGAGAAAAATCTGACCTGGGTCTCAATATCTTTTACCCTGCACACACCGAGAGCAGATCACATGCACAAACACTTGAGAATCGAGCATCCTGAGCTCGGGAAGGATCCAGCTGCCTTGTATGATGCTTAGGAGCTGGGGCTGCTTCCTAATCGGTGCCCCACAGGAAAACCCCACACCTGATGGTCTCCATTTTCCCCTTCCTCATTGGTCCTAGTCACCTTTTGTCACCTCTACTGCTCCCAGTGGGACACTGTCATCCAGATCATGCCAGGATGAAAAATAACACAAACTGGAGGGGATTCTTCCATTGTCCACCAGCTGCATGACCATGGAGAAAGCACCTGTCCCTTAGGGTCACTGTCCTCACCTGCACGGTGAGAAGGTGGCATTTGTGGCTCCTGCCTGTACTAACACACTGTGATATTACGATGTTTGGGATCACTGTATTAGAGCCATGGCAACTTTCGGAGAGCCCATAGGCACCCCAAGGACCTTGTCATGTTGGGGGAGCTGAGGGAGGAGATGCTGGTGGAGCCAAACCTCTGGGGCAGCTCAGATGGCAAAGTAGGCAGGAGACTTCCTTCCCTTCTTTTTTGGGGGGACTTGAAGTCTTCACTACTCTTTGAGGAGACTTAAATCTTATATTTCTCCAGTACTTTAGTTCACAAGCATCTCTCGGTGAAATGTCATACTTAAGAAATAGTAGGGCTGGGAAGACCATATCCCCATAGCTTACGGCACAGCAGTGCCTGTCTGGCAAGCATGAGGTCATGAGTTCGATTCTCAGTACAAGGAAGAAAAGAGAAGAGAAGAGAAAAGAGAAGAGAAGAGAAGAGAAGAGAAGAGAAGAGAAGAGAAGAGAAGAATAACTCAGGATTGTCCAAGTTGACATAATTTTATTTAACACCGACGGGGTTGGGAGCACAATGGAGAGAATTCAGACCTAGAGCCAAGGAAATTCGGCTCCGATGTGAACTCTCCCCATGGCCTCCCATTTGTGTCTCATTTTTTTTTTCTTGAAATACAATGCTCCTGCCCAATGATGCTCCTGTCACACAGCAGTGGGTAGACGAACTCTCCCCACAGGCTGTGAGCTCCCTAGGACTCATGGTCTGGCCATGGTCGTTAGGGGAAAGGCAACCTGCCAGTCTGTCCCCACTGACATTTTAAAGCGCAGTGCAATGTACACACAAAGCTTAACCCGAAGTGCCAGGGGCCCCTGTGTGTGTTCACAGATCCACCGCACCTGTGAAGATATAGTGTCCACCCTTCTCAGAGGGGTAGGCACACATTCCAGGCCATCCAGTGAATATCTGAATTCTCAGTGATACCAAACTCTACATGGACTGCTTATTCCCATACTCAACCTTGGGAAGTTCAGTTTCTAACTTAGGCACAGTAATAGATTAACAACAATAACTAGTAATCATAGAGAACAATAACCATACCAGACTGTAATAAAATTGCCAGCATTACATCTCTTTTGCTTTGAGATCCTACTGTTATGTGTGAGCCTGAGTGTTATGGTTTGTGACTGAATGTCTCCCCAAAGCCTCATGTGGTCATGGAGGGGCAGGTTTTTTGTTTTTTGGGGATTAGCTCAATCTGGAGTTTGGAACTGTTTCACAGTGCAGTACTGAGGTCAAGGGTACTAGGATTAAGGCTGGGAGATTGCTGGATCCCTCACTGACTAGGTTGGTACCTCCTTCATCCCAACAGCCTGGATAAGATAAAAGGCACAGAAGGAGGCTTGTCCTCCACCCTCCTTCCTTCTCACTCTCCTGCACCTGCCTCTGTTCTCGTCGCTTTGCCGTTTTCTGCTGCCATGAACTGTTGCCCCTGTGGCATGAGCCACCCTGCTGTGGAGCCAGCCGACCATGGACTGAAACCTCCACAAACTGTGACCTAAATAAACCTTTCTTACTTTAAATTTGGGTGTCAGGTATTTTGTCCCAGCAATGAAATAAAAGTAACTAAGAGAGACTCAAGGGAAATAAAACTAAGAAGTTTCATTCCTCAAAATCTCTAATTAATGACCAAAGTAATACAGAGCAGGGCAAGTAATAGAGACAAAAGTCATTTCCAAACATGCTCAGCAGTCAGGAGTCCTTTCTATCTTGCCTTCCCTCCTCCCTTCTCCATTGTTTCCTAGCTCTTCCTTGACATTAGTATTTGACTCCTAAATTTAAATTGGCAATTTGATAAACATCAATTAAGGTACTGGTATAAGTGGATTAAAATCATTTATTCATCTCTCTCTTCACTGTATTCTAATTTTCTTTTTGATAAATGTTTAACCCTGCGTGAGGTAAGCACATCGGAGTAGCAGGATCAAACTTTCAAGTTTGTCCAATATTGGGTGTTTTGCACCTGCTTTTGTGTGTGTATATGTGTGTGCGTGTGTATGTGTGTGTGAGTGCGTGTGTGTATCTGTGTGTGCGGGTGCGTGTGCGTGCGTGCGTGTGTGTGTGCGTGCGTGTATGTGTGTGCGTGCGTGCATGGGTGTGCATGCATGTGCACGTGTGTGCACCTGTGTGTGCACGTGTGTATGTGTGTGTGTCTGTGCATGTGTGTGTGTACGTGTGCGTGTGTGTATGTG